>VKOC01004018.1:0-25263 GCA_009364415.1 Spea multiplicata
AAGTCCAGGTATCATGATGCAAGCGATTGTCATCAGCGCGTACTTATTGCCTCTTACATTGGATCCACTTGATGGATGTAGAGGCTGACCTCAATCGTTGAGTTTGTGCACACATATTGGTTTGCAGCATGCTATTGTGGCAGGACGCCAAACCTGTGTCTGAGGATGACTGCCATCATATATTACACTGGGATGTTACTGGTCAGGTAGAGGGTCAGTATATGGTTGGGGGCGACAGCCATCCTTCTTTACCATAACTTTTTTCAGTAAGATCTGAAATTCTGTTAGTTCACTTAGGGGGACATTGGATTTCAGGTAAACTTTCACTGAAATGGCTTCTCACTAGCGATAAGTTCATAGCACGTTCTGCTGAACATGTAGATGCCATATTGAAGAGGACATAAGCTGTATGGAAACTCTGCCAAGATAACCTCCGGAACCAAGTTCATTTCATAATACACAAATAATTATGACATTTTCCTTCAATAATATTCTTATAAATCCCCTTTTCTAGCTTATGGTAATAACAAAAATGTATTTTGCAGCATTGATCCCAGAGAAAATAATCCAAAGATATTTGTGATACATTTTAATGAGCCAATGTTCCCGGAGGAAGATATAGAGACACATAAGCTATCAAGACCTCAGATGCCGCTTCTTCGGTTGTGACAAACCCAGATGTATGAAGCACCAAGTTGGGAGAAAGAATCCAAATTACTGTCTCCTTCACATGACGACTTATTCAGGGGGGGGGGGAGAAACCTTGAAACTGGCCTTGGCACTTAACGGGCCATAATACAAGTGTGGGGTATTTCAAGAATCTGATGGGGCTAAAGATTAGCCCCATCATTTCAAAAGATATAGTTCTACACACCAGCCTAGACAAAAGCCTTGAAACCTCTTACTGCATTGACCTCTAGTTGGCTTCCTCAAGCTGTATAATATTATATTTCCACCAACACCTAGGGCAGCTTAAACAGGGGCTGCCACCTACCCCCACCAGCTTCTTAAAGTCGGCTGTGGCAAATCCCTATACAGTGCCATATACACTAGAAGTGCCTCATCGCAAAAACAGATCAAAACATTTTATTTTCTGAAAAGCAGTAAAAGTAAAGCTTTTCCTGCTGTTTTCACTTCCCCTCTTTCCATTACACATTTCTCTCTCTGCATGCTGGTCTTTCTCTTTTTTTTTTGATATATATATAATTTTTTTTTTTAATGTTCTATCTCTTGTAAGTTTTAAAGCATCTGGGACAATGCATCAATCTCTACAAAAATAGCAAGTTCAATTTCCAACCCGCAGGTTCCCTTTCCAACCCCCAAATCTCCAATTCAGAGCTGTTTCACTTATTCACAGATGTCTCAGTTCTCTCTCAATTTTCCCCTTCTCCACTGAAAGCAGCTCGCGGCGAGCTGCCTATTACAACCTAAATACTGCTGATTAGATGCTGGGGCTTTTTATATAAGCCTCTTATTCCGTGCACCTCGGAACTTCCACCACAAAAGAATATTGAAGAGGGGGAGTTCTGAGCACTGATCAGTACTGTACAGTGGCTAGCTGAAAGCTATTTGGCTAGGGCAAATGATTTTTACTGGACCGCAAGCAGCTGGACACTCACTTTCGCTGTGTACACAAGAAGGACTTGCGTGCGTGATTGTATTTCCATACAGGAAAATTATATCACTGATTACCTGTGCAACCATAAGTGTTGCAGAACCTCTTGGGATGCAAAATGGTCCCTTGCTGCTATGTTAGTGAATTACGCACTATTGTCACTTAGAAACGGGAGCACCTTTAGACATCATAAATATATTTATGTAATACATAATATGTGCGGTATTACACAAATATATTTATTTCAAGGCTATGAAGCCTTCTGTATATAAAACTACAGTTCTTGGAGTAAAACATCAGAGCGCTTTACCAGAGACCATACTAGAAGTTAGAGTATGGTAGATAAGTCCACCATCTGAAGTGGTAGAGGGTAATACAGTGAGAGAACCTACAAAAAGAGCTTTCCCGAAGACAAGACCAAAGACTAACTGAAATCTGCTTCTTTACATAATGAAACATTGGCAGACTGGTTATTACCTGTTGTAAAATTATATGTTTCAATCTTACAGAACAAAATGGGGAGCTCCAAGTCCCCTGGTCTTAAATGGCCATTATGGAAAGGCAATCAAAGCCTTGCAAGCTCAAAAGAAAATTAATATGTGACAGGTTGGATTTAATTAGCCAGATATTTTATATACCAAATTCAGGCTTTTTTATTAATACTTATTGTTTTCTATTTTAGTTTGTAATTTTACCTCTGGACAAAACATTTAACAATTGAGTTGGGATATGAAGTTGAGCTTTAAGTTCATATTACCCAAGTAGAACTTGGCTCTCAAGTCTACAGAGCTAGAGTGACACCAATAATTTGGAAAATATGAGGTGACAATTAAGTTACAAAAGATATGTAAACAGCATTTCTACAGCTATTTCTCAAAAAGGACAAATGCCTTAAGAAATCCAACTATGCATAGGAGGAAAACACATTTGAGAGAGATGTGCCAGAAAAAGGGGTCATGGCTGCAGCTATTTACTACCTGCCAGTGTTATACCGCATGGTATTGCAGCGTCTTGACTCTAGAAAATAATTCTTCATTAACCTTCAGTAATCAGAGAGGTTGTTGCTTGGGATATAGGTATATGCCAGCTCTGCGTGCATTTTTCTTAACTTCCTATCCTTCATTTCCCCCGCTCTCTTCACCAACTCAAGAAACCTTCCAAGAAGAACACTTTGTAGAGTGGATAATGGGATGTCATTAATCAATTAATTAAGTGAGACCTCCCTAGATGAGTTTAAATACAGAGGATGAACTGCCACAGAGGAGATTGCAATGTTAATTTGATATTAGAACATAACACATGCTGATTAAGGCAGTCATCAGAGATTTGCTTTCTAGATTGTTTCACACCAGCAAGCAAACAGCGAACTGAATGACAGGGCCAGACGTAGGGTCTGTAGCCCCATAGGTGACATATGTCTCCTCCTATGATAGGGTCGGCCCTGACCCTAAACACTTTTAACATAATATTAATTCACTGAAACTACCCATGGATTGTGGGGGGTTTTTTCCTTCTGTTTGCTTTAAAAGTAAAATATGGCTAAACAGGGTAGAATTAACATAAAACGTTCCTGTCCTGATTCTTTACATCCTCCCTGTGGAGACAGCCGTGGAGATCTGTGGCCAAAGGTGACAGAAGATGCTTAGTACTCCATGGCATCGATCTCTCTTAAATAGTAATCATCATTTTAAAAAAAAAAAGCAATAATAAAAGTAATAATAATTTTAACAATTAAAGACATACAGCGGTGATAATGATAATCATCGGGGTTCCCTATAGTTTTACGTTCTGAATGACTTAATTTAGAACTACAGCATACACCAGAAAGACAAACTATGCTTACAATGGCTGATGATTACAATCATGTGCAATATATGTGTGTGGATGATAAAGACTACCTTTATATGAGGAGTTAATCTAGTCTGTGTTCAAAACCCAGAAGGCTATGCTACAGATTCATGTATTTTGACGGTGCTGTTAATCTGTCTGTCTACTGTTCCACACATACATTTTCCCCATTATGTAGTCTTTGTCAATCTGCATTACATTTTAGTTATGGACTCCAATACTTTATCAGTAGCTGTAACATCAGTTATTGATTGTTAGAGGTGAGTAAGCCAGCCAGTTCCATCATGGCACAAGCGTAGCCAACCTGGCATGGCCTTAGATTGGTTCCTCAAGCTAAGCGATAGCCAAATCTTGCCCATGAGGACCAAAATACTTGGTAGGCTGTTTGAACTGGTTCTGCTGTGGCTCACACTCCGCCACTCTTCGTAAGTCAGCACAGTTGATACTTTTTATTGAGCTAGTATCGATAAGAAATGTCTCACATAAGCTTTTAAGACCTTAGACGGCTATTCTTCATTGCAGCTAAAGAATATTCTGAGGTTCCAAAAGCATATTTTTATTTTGGCACAATAAAAGGTATCATCTTAATCTCCATCCTCTGCCTGAACGTGTCATTTACAGATGTCACAGGTTCACTTTTCAGTCACCTTTTTACTGTTGATTTGAGGATATTGTATACTTCTGCATGGTTAATACATATCTATAATCTTTCCATCCTATGGATTTATTGTTCCATGCTGCGCAGAGACATAAATTGGAGCTTTGTAATGTATGGAAAGTAATAATCAAGGTATTAACTTGTGCACAGAAAAAAGACTATGCATGATTTTGAGGTGTCAGAATTAACCGCCGTGTGTAGGAGGCATTTTCCTAGAATAGCTAAAACTATTTGAGGATTCCAAATTAATGACTTTTTTTTGAAGATTATAGATTAAGAGTCGTCAGAAACATGTGGGCTGTTTGTGTAAAGTTTGTCTGAGCATGTTTTCTGCACTAGGACAGAAGACGACATTTTCTCATTCATATCTTAGTAGCTCTGTTTTTTTCTTAAGGGTCTTTCAAGCATGAGACTATAGCAGCTAGCGGCCCTGATGTTCCTCAGGACGATTTGCACCTTTGTCTTCAGTTGAGTCCTCAATGAATTTTAAGATCTCAGGTGCAGGGCTCTCCACTCCTTCAGTACCTCTGGATATGACGCTGAGCACGTGCACTCAACTTCTTTGATCGACCGTGGCGAGGCCTGTTCTGAGTGGAACCTGTCCTGTGAAACGCTGGGTGGTCTTGCCTGCCGTGCTACAGCTCAGTTTCAGAGTTTTGGCAATCTTCTTATAGCCTCGGCCATCTTTATGTAGAGCAACAATCCTTTTTTTCAGATCCTCAGAGAGTTCTTACCATGAGGTGCCATGTTGAACTTCCAGTGACCAGTGTGAGAGCGACAACACCAAATTTAACACACCTGCTCCCTATTCACACCTGAGATCTTGTAACCCTAACGAGTCACATGACACCGGGGAGGGGAAACGGCTAATTGGGCACAATTTGGACATTTCCAATTAGGGGTGTACTCACTTTTCTTGCAAGGTTTAGACATTAATGGCTGTGTTGAGTAATTTTAACCCCTTAAGGACAATGGGCGGCCCCTAAACAATGCATTAATGTCATTAAGGGGTTAAGGGGACAGCAAATTTACACTGTTATACAGGCTGTATACTCTCTACTTTACATTGTAGCAGAGCATCATTTCAGTGTTATCACATGAAAAGATATAATAAAATATTTACAAAAATGTGAGGGGGGTACTCATACTGTATATATAAGTATATATATATTATATATATATATATATATATATATATACACAGTACCACATACAGTACCATTCAAAAGTTAGGCTTACTTAGCTGTTTTTATGAAAAACAAGAAAATTCTGCTAACATAATTGCATAAGGTTTTCTAATGATTAATAAGCCTTTTAAACATAAACTTGTATTAGGGAACAAAGTATGTCATTGGAAACCAGGAGTGATGGGAGTGATAAAGGGTCTCTGTACGCCTATGAAGAGATTTCATTAAATCATTAACACCGTCTGCGCTGTATTTCTGATCCATTTCATGATATTTTAATGGACAGAATTTGTTTTTTTCTTTCACAAACTTCTGAATCAAACTTCTGAATCATAGTAGATATAGTAGATATATATATATATATATATATATATATATTCATACATGCATAGTGCTACAGTAATGTAGTATGGCACTGAATGATAGTAGAGTATTTTTCATTGTGATCGGATATCTTTACCTACAGACCTGGAGGTAGCCTTTATAGGCAGTGACTTCATACCAAAACTCAAAATCTAAAATATGCTTATTTAAACTACGGAGCTAATTAGGTTCTGATTATGTTTTTTTACCCATACATTTGGGCCCTCCTGGGTGACATTCTATTGTTTACAAGAAAAGCAGTCTGAAAAGGATTTTGTAATTTTTTGTAATGTCAGAGCTAACACATAGCTAATGTACAGGTGCCAAAAATACTGTACTACATGAAAATGGTAATTGTTTTCAAAATTGCAGTATTTTTTTAAAAAAAACCTTTCTGATTGAGACACCAGAATACCTGTTATAACAAAAAAAGCTGGTGACTTAAAATGCTCTTGTAACATTAAGTAGCCCACCCAACATTATACCCAAAAAAATTAATATTCCAAAATACCAACGTATTCGTGTTTAACTTCTCATGTATAGATCAAAAATTCTGATACGTCAAACGGTAAAGGTTCATCAGGTACAGCGAGGGGTTATTATAGGGCACGCGTGAAACCGAGATGGCAAAATGTAGATTCGAACCTCGTCGGAGAAAAGATACCAAGGTGCAGAAGAAAAGACAAAATGATAATGAATCCCAGCCCATCCTGAGGTCTTCCTGCAGCCCAGAGGGGGTAGGAAAAGATTTGCAGTATGCTGGCAGCAATTTCCCTAAGCTGCATGAGCCGATAAAATCCCAGCTGCCGAATATGAAAAGCAGCCGAACGCTGGGCTGGCGGTTCCTCTCCTGGGGAACAATGGATATTGAAAATTCTCCTTAACTAAGAGACCTGCTTTAATTTGCCTATAGAGCAAAGGAGGAGACATTCTCCAGGTCCTCACACTTGTTCACAGCTCCCTCTGGGCTCGATAATCACTTTCTGATATTCTTATTTTTATTTCCAAATGAGGAGTGACACCTGGGAAAAAAAGGAGTGCTAACGAAGCAGCTCTCCCCTGGCTGCTTACGAGAAACCTTTGTAGACATCATTCTGGCGGTGCTGGAGTGAGGTGGAAATAAAACAGATATTTTCTGCCTCTCGTATAACCAAGGGACACAGTGTCTGAGCTCAAAATCAGAATCGTTACACAGTAACTGGTAGCTTCACTAACGAAGAGCTCTCTGGAGAAAGAGAAGCTAATGAAACCTGCCCAAAAGAAGAAAGCAAAAGATGTTTTTGTATATTGCGATAAAGGGTAAATATATTGTACCTTCATTCATTTGAGCATTGTTGTTAAAACATTAGATTTATTTTAGAATCCTGATTTTAAGTCTACTATAGACAGCCCAGCCCCTCCTCTCCATCTGAAGGGCTTCCTGCTAACAGATCCAGCAGTACACCATTACTATTTAAATTCCCAATTACACTACCTCAGGAAGGAGAGAAGAGACCAGCGAGAGTCTGTTCATGCTGGCATCTCTGATTGTTCCCCTGATTACACATTGTGATCGGCAATGCAGGGCTATAGATCCATGCTTGCTGATCACAGTGTGATCAGTACAGGGAGGATCAGAGGGAGAAGAGGGACAAACAAAGTTTTTCCTTCTTACAAAAAATAATAATAAAAAAAATGATCCTTTCATGAAATATAAATAAACTCATTGAGAAATAAAACATTATAGGGGGCCCATGAAATCACTGCCATTTGCAAGTGTTGGACTCTGTCCATACAGCAAAAACACATGGACGCGTTGAGACTGCATGATGCAGTGACAATGCCCTTCGTCAGGATGATCTGGAAGGCTAGACCCGCTGCCTAGCTCCATGCTCCAGCATGACGTGGCACAGGAGGGAGTGTGCAGCAGGCACTGGAGCACCCATCGGCTGATAGGCATGTGCCACAGAAGTAGCCTTGCACCCAGCCAGGAAGCAGGCAGCATTAGCCAATAAATGAGACGTGTAAGTCAATGAAAATCATGGCAAAGCAAAAACAAAAATATTTTATTACTATATTGCTTACCAAGGAGCTGAATCAAAGGGACTGCTCTCCATTTTAACCCAAAAAGAGACTCTCAAGCTATTTAAAGTTTTCTCTGGACACCAATGAGGGACCTGTGTGTCAGGACTCGCCAAGCTTGGGGTACTTTGACATAGTGGGGGCCTAAGCAATATATGCTCATATAGCGTGACGGAATCCACACGATTTATGCCTTAGATAGGTTTTTTAATATTATTTGCTGCCTATTCGGGGGAAGAATAGTTTCTGCACTTAGTAATCCATCTCATAACTTGTGTGATTATGCAAGAATGAATCCATTTCCTTACAAGGAGAATACTGGGAGAATGATAACTCTCTTTAATAAACACTTGTTTCTATGAGATAGATAATATATGGCAGGAATCTTATTTTAGAATGCCTCAATAGGAGACATATAAACACTCTACTCACACTGTAGCTGGATTCTTATATTTGCAACACCAAACGCAATTGGTATCCAAATGATGAATCGTAACAAGGGCCTTCCAATGTAACAGACGGATAAAAGAGATAGCACTATCGGCACGTGTAGCCCGATGTTACACAAGTCTCACGTTTAACATAGTTTATCCATTCCTCGTCATGATCATGCACCATATATCCCAGCCACACCTCCAACGATCCAATTAATAAATCCGTGTCAAACTAGGTGAACACCGGTCAGGATCTTCAACCAGGACTTGATCTTAAAAGGTATGGCCTCCGCTATTCTTAATGCATTTTGGTGAAACTCCTGGTCACATGACCTTTTTATAATTACCAACAATGGACACACTCCGGCCCTTAAATATTAAAACACATATAATATGCAATTACATAATTCCATATATTATAAACTAAAATAGATACTGTGCATACTCTGCATTTACAGTTGACCATTAAGGGTAGTATTTCTATGTCCTGAATGATGTCACTAGGAAGTAACATTTGTTAGGTTAGGTAACCTCTTCAAAGTAAAACTAAGTCTATCAGGTATATAAGTTTGTAATAAGTGCAGACCAATGTTTCTTAAATATACGCTCTTTTTGGCTAACGAGAAAATCTATCTTCTGACCGCATTATTTCTAAGACGAGACAACATCAAAGTTTTTGTTCTTACTGGTGTATCTGTGGGGTAACCACGCTGTTGAAAATGAGTAGTTAGTTCCCTTGGTTGTAATTCGCAGACACCGGGATCTGTGCGTAAATTCACGAGTCTCTTAAAGTGACCCTCAGGTATAGTTGCTTTCAAAAATGGTGGGTGACATGACTGAACATGAGAAATTCACCATCATAGACTTACGGGACAACTTAGTGGCCAAAACACCTCCATGTTTGTAGATATACATAGTTTTAAATTTCATTTAGGGATGAAGTTATGGCTTTAGAAAGCCAGAGGGGGTTGGGGGGGTCAAGAAAAAGGAAAGTACTTCCCCAAGGTACACAACATTTGGCCAAAAAAGAAACAAAATATGAATTAGTAAACTTGCTTTAAGATCTGGCAAAGTCCAAATGATGTGGAATAGCTCTCTTCAGATGGTGGTTTGCAGAGGGGCTTGGGGTGTTTCAGGAAATCTACAAGGGGACGGATAGGATTATCTGTACAACGGTTACAATTATTTAATAAGATCTTAAATGTGCTGAACGATGCATTATTTAAAAGTATTCTTTAGTCTCTGTTACAACGCATAAGGTTCTTCAATGCACAGGTTTCACTCGTCCAGTCTCATTCTTTTCAAGCCTTGCCAGTTTCTTCAACTAGGGTGGGCTGACACTTAGTGGCAAATCTATGTACAACATGAACCTTTTCCTGATATCTGCCTAGAAATGGAACTATAAAGAGGAACTCACACTGTACTTTATTTATAAGTAATATCCACGTAATATTTATTACCAAAAAATAATTAACATTTTAGCATCTGCCATTTTCCTTCCATACAACCGATACAAACTGTTTATCATTTTACAGACAGGAAGGATATCTCGCCATTTTCCATGAATTTTAAATCCATCAGTTTACTGACTCGGGGTGAGGTGCGTTCCTATCCTCATTAGCCCTTTTGACAAACAGCAAAGACATTCATGATCTTTTAAAAGCACTTGAAAATGTCTCAATTCTTTATACAGATTCTTTCGCTTTTATTCTATTTGTTCCTTATTAGGCTGCTTTTACATATTTGTGTGCCTGATAAATACGGTTAAATCCAGTCGTATAATGCGCCATGCAGCCTCACCCACAAAGAATAGATATTAAAGTACTTTGGAAGTTAAATGCCGCCTTGTCTCTTTGAAGAAAGGATTATACACAAGGGCTTCCTTTGTTAATCTTCCATTTGTGATAACAAAATAATTTACCGTTTTGTTTCATTTGCTTTTTTTCACCTAGCAGGAGAGAAGAGCAATATTACAGAGCAGCCATCTGTTCTGGTGAGTGTGTGTGTGTGTGGGGGTATTGCTCAAGCAGACAAGCCCCCCTCTCATAGCACCAATTACCACTTTCACATTTTAGCCCCTGGCCCACGACATGAGCTGATTAACAGATAATTCATTCCAGGTTTGTGGAATAATTGTTCGCAGGACAAGGCTGGACTATAAATGCAGTGAAAGGAATTAATGAATGTATCATACCAGCTTTTAGCGAGCCGAACACATCACGTCAGCAAAAAGTAACTTTCAGCTGATATTTACATTAACTTGATTTACTAAAGTCAGCTTCAGTACAATAGTCATGGCAGGTGGGGCTTCAGTCTAACTCTTTCTTTGCCCAATACAATATAATCACCCTGGCTAGTGAGCACGGGTTACAAAACATTGTAATAGCTGAGCAAAGTACAAGCAAAATGAACAATGCAGGCAGCTGTAGGCATTTCAAAGCACTTACCCCGGAGTCTCAGTGCATTACCCCCTCCGATCTCCATGATCTCCCACCATTTTGGAAACCGCCAATCACTGGCAGGAAATTGCTCCCGCTGAAATCAACACGAGTGCCAAGTGAACTTGTGCAAGGGTGGGCTTTTAAGACCACCAGGAATAATTATTTGAGCCGGCATTGGAGATGGTTGGAGGCAGTGTCACTGCTGATCGGGAGATAGTGTTGATCTATAACTGGGAGCAAGTAAACAAAGCAAAAAAAAAAGATTGACCAAGCACAGTTCCTGCGTGCCTGGATACTTAGCACCAGCCGGCTCCAGCACAATCTTCTAAGATCCCTCGCACTTATGAGAAAAATCCCTTCCATTGATTTAAAAGGAAGCAATTTCATGCCAGCTGCATCTATTAAACGCGTGAAACTCTTTTAGAGGGTCGGTGGTAAGAGATTGGCATGGCAAGGTGGAGTAAATCCATGATAAAAGTGGTGAGTGTTCCACCTCTGTAACTTAATTTGCAGTATTTATACCATGTCGATGTTTTGCCTCTGGTTATGGCTGCCTTGGAAATCCTGTCATGTGTTTTTTTATCTGTTCTCTTTTACAATAAAATTAATTACTTCTCAAAAAAAAAGTGGTGAGTGTTTCCATTCCTTCACCTCCAGTTTACTTTTATTCTTTTATTTGTGTTTCATTTGCGTTTCACTCATCTTTAAATGACTCTGAAAGAATCAAATCCCAGGCGTGTGGTGGGGACGAGTGCTCCATGATGGAAACTAGAAGGGCCAAGATGGGCAGGTCGAATGGTTAGGATGTAGGGAAGTAATACAAAGCAGGATACCAGTGATGCAAAAAAAGTGGTATAGAGACATGGGAATAAAAGATTGTTCGAGGACAATGGGACCTGATTTGATGACCCATCTAGACTTCAACTGGTTTTAACGGAGGTCAAAAATGCATGATTGCTACAATGCAAGCTAGTGGCAACATCTGCGCAAGAGAAAAATAACGCATGTTAAAATGCTACATCTTAGGCAGATTCTCTAGATGATCAAAAAGGTAGATTTCTAGAAGGGTCTTCACTCAATGAACGCAACATTAAATGTTATAACGAACACATAGCATGCACTTAGTATGGAGTCTAAATGCACATGTAGTTTAACTCCTTTGTTGCCAGCAATGCAATACAGAATAGTTTTATTTATGTAGTGAATATTTATATAATGTTAGTTTAGAACTGCTAATAAAAACAATGATAAAGATAAAAAGGATTAATACAGCCATAGCTTCTTGGGTTTACTATACGTTAAACGTTTGCGGAAGGCTTAGCAACAAATGGCTGTATAGTGTGACGGAATCCCCAATATATTTTTTTCTTTTTTAGATTTATAACTATTTTTTTAATAGTATTTGCTGAATTTATTGGCTATTATTATTCTAGCAGCAACCTGGGAATCTGAATGTGTCTGCTTTTCATGATTTTTAGGTTGTACGCTCCCCTTTCTGTATATTTTTGTGCTGTGCATATTTGCAGGTTATTGTTATTATTTATTGTTTTATAGAGCACCATTATATTCCATAGTGCTGTACGAAGGGGTTCTGAACAAATCATAGGGTTGAGCAGCCCCTCCTGCCACAATGGTGCCTCCTTTATGGTGTGCAGAAAAGGCTTTAAATTGCATGTAAATTTGGATTTAAGTTAATATTAATATTATATATATATTTTGTTTTTTTATTATTAATAATGTGTTTATTTTTTCTTGCTTGAGTAGTCATTTGCTGCAAGGCCACTTGGAAGCGAAAAAGACTGGATATTCCTTGAAACTTCACCATACTAGGACTCTGATCAATCCTAAACTGATGTGAGATCTTGATGCGGGATATACGAGCCCCTATTTGTTAGTGACTGGAGACAGACTCACTTATCTATATATTTATTAATATAAGACCTATCCCTAAAAAGGAGTGTTGGATCTGAGTGCCTTGGAAGGCTCTAATTTGGATGTAATTTGCACTTTAATGTGCTTAGTTATACTGGACCTATATTCAATATAAACAAGTTGAGCAATGTGAATATATTTTTTCCTTTTTTCTGTATATACATATATTCCTGGAAGCAATTATCTTCCAGGAGAATACGGAGTCTTCAGCTGAAATTGAGTGATGCTGGCTCCACAATACAATGTATTAATTTGTAAATATAATTAATAATAATTATTATTATTATGTTATTTGTTTTTGGACTGAAATAACACTGTAAAACCCAGCAGACATTTTGACAAGTGAGACATCAGGGGAGGGAAAAAAGGGAGGCTTGGTCTCTCTTTCATCATTTTTGTTTATGAAAACCCATTTGTTGTATATTGTATTATTGTTTTTATTATTAGTTATGCCTTGTTTGTCCATTGTACAGCGTGTCACGATATAATGACGATATATTATTATATTCATTTTATCACATTTGTATTTTTTAGTTTATCAACTAAAATTAATTCTGAGTGCTTGACTTTGAATAGGTTTCATGGCAGAAAAAAAGACAGTATTGGGCCCTAAAAGAATAACAAACCATTCACACAACGTACCATTGGGATATGGAACGCTTTACTACACGGACCGCTTTACCACACGGGACAATTTACTAACCGGAACAGCCGGAAGTTAGACTCTTAGGGAGAAACAAAAAGACGAATGTAATTCCCAAAGGGAGGCTTGAATCGCAATGATGACGTGTGACCAAGCACGTCCAATCACCACTCCTAGTTTACACGGTTTCCGGAATGGAGTCGGATGTTAGGGTTTGAATTTTTGGGGCAGTTTGAATAGGGAGTTCGAAGGAGAAAAGGGTCTTTGGAAGTACGGAACGGGAGCGATCCATAATAGTGGGCAGTAAACACTAAGGGATATTTCTACCCCGTCTACAGAACCGGAAGTCAGGTACATCGTATATAAAAAGAAAACGTTACAACGTGGAAGTCGGTTAGGCTTAAATTGTTTAAGGGTATTTAGACCTTGCTTTGCAGCTCTGTATGTGATTCCCCTAAATGCTGTCTTATCACAATATTTACGATTTTTGGGTGGAAAAAAATCCAAACCTTGTCTTTTCCTTGAGTGGTATCTATGCATCCATATGTAATTCCCCCTAAATGCTGGATTACTGATCTAGTACAAGGAATGTGTATATATCTATATATATATATTATATATATATAAATATATGTATAAATTATTATTTCTCCTAAATGATCATGCATGTGGCATGTTCATGGTATTTTGTTGCAACATATGTGTATGTGTGCGCGTGTTCTGCGGATAGTCTTTTAATGACAATTTCTTATTAGATGAAGTGCAACACAGCAACTGAACTGCATGACAGCTGTTACATTTATAATTTCAAGCGTTTTTTTTAACAATTTCATTTAAATTTAAATAGTTTTTCTTGCTGCAAATGCACGGGCTGATGCCAAAACCGGGAGCAGAAATTAAAAGTTTTTTTTCTATAAAATAATTATAAAATATATATTGTTGGCATTATTTACAGCCAGTGGTCTAAATTATTATTTTTTTTTTACATCTGTAACACGCTAAATCTAGCTGATGACAGCTTTACACTACATAAAATAAAACGCTTTGTTAATTTTAAAATAGAAATCACATCTCTTTACAGCAGAAAAGGTATTAACGTACAGTTCCGGATATGTTCAGTATGGTTCTGCTGTCATAAACTGCTTTACTCCTGTCTCCAATATACTTTTATTATTTTGTTATTGTTGTTGTTATTCATATGGTGCCTACATTTTATGCAGAACTTCTTACAATACATTCAAAACTCGAGCTGACAGACTGATACAATTCAGATAGATCGATACTAATTCAAGTTTAAATAGTTATTTCTAGTAGGGTTTTGGGCATTCCGGAGTGCCACAGATGAGTTTTCTAACGTGCCAAACTCTTGGTTTGTGATACATAGCATTTAATTGATGGCCCCTCATGTAGGTTTTAACCCCTTTTTTTTTTATTACTTTTTTTCAGGTTTGCATGATTTGAGCTTTCAGAATGAGTCACGCCGGCCAGTTGTCCTTTGAGAGCTTGCGTGAGTTTCTTAGCTGCGCTTTAATGGCGAGATTCTTCTAGTTTTATGACCATCCCATGCATGTTTAAATTCCCTTTCTGTATTAACCTCTACGGCTTCTGCTGGGAGGCTGTTTCTTTTGTCTACCATCCTCTCAGAAAAGTAAATTTCACGTTCATTTTTGTGTCCTGTAAATAAATCCTTGAGTGCCATAACCAACCAGCTGCAGTTCCATGAGATGTTGTCCATCAACTTAATAGAATCTCCTATCTGCACCCAACTGGCCGTGATCTGTAAACTTTAGTTGGACCTCAAATAGTGCATCCTTGCTTATAATTGTTTGTCATTACGCCGAGTAGTTGTTAATCTTTGTATTGTCACACTTTATGGTGTATGCTTTCTCTTAGCCTGCATGCTCTGCGGCCGGAAGGATGACTGTCCCGAAAAGTATGGTGACAAAAAGACTTACCCTGAACACGGCCTGACTTTGCATTACAACTGTCTAGTAAGTAACTTTAATGGGGGCAACATCATATTCTTCTCCTTGCACATAAAACCAGAGGCTGTTTACGGTAATGTAGGGTGACTTTATTTGATTTATTTCTATATTTGCAGGCCATTGTAGTCATTCATGTGATCATTTAGATTGAGCTGATTCTTGCCTGCTTTAGTCAGATTGTCTGGCTGGGCGATTAAGACAGAGATATTCTAATATGTAGAACTGGCAGTATAAGGAGTCAGAACATTTTTCTTTTTTAATAAAAGAAAATTGCACAATAGTTTTAAAAACATTCTTCAAATGTGATACTAGTAAAAACAAAACTATATTGGTAGGTTGCCTTTAACCTGCAGCTCCATTGAGTCATCGTTAACAGATGCTCGTTATAGTGTTGCATATGCATAAATACCAACCTATTTTGACTGATTCATTTATGTAGATGTTTTAAACAATAAAACATATCACGAAGGGCACGTTTTCACTGTGCTATGTTACATTTTTATGAAGTTTTATATAGTTTTGCTGTTAGTGGAGTGGTTTGTTTGTAACAAGACCCTTTTTTTTTCCTCCCCAGCTGCTATCTAGTGGTATATGGCAAAGAGGAGAAGAGAATGAGGGGATAAATGGCTTTCTGGTTGACGACATTAAGAAAGAAGTACAGAGATCCAGGAAGTTGGTAAGGATTATCAGTCTTTAAGATTTATACCAAGGAATTTTCACACCTTTAAAATGTGAGTGCTTATAATGTACACCAGTCTGCTAAATCATGCTTTCTCTTACAACATAGGCAGTCGACATTACAGTTTGGCAGCATAAGTTTCATTTAACCAGTCCTGCTTCAAAGCAAGCTTTCACACGTGATGTGACAAATCATCTCCCTTTTCACACACATACATAAAAAAATAAGACGCACCTTAATTTTGGGGGCCGAAATTTTAAAAAAAAAATTACATAAAGTTATTGTAATGGCTGCCTGGGCATGGTATGAGTGTGATTGATGTTAGCTGTCAGCAATTGTTAGCAATCTCACTCCTATCATGCTCAGGCAGCCAGTACATGCACATCACTTTCAGCCTCCCTGTGCCCCCTCCACCCGGATCCATGCTAACACACACGCACACTTACATTTACTCCCTCATCTTACCTGAACTGCAAACTTCCGTGGGGGCGCTGTTTCCCTCTGTGTTGCTCGAGCAGGAACAGGAACTGAGTGGAGTCATGTCATGCGATGTGCATTCACGTGACTCCAGTGGGTTCCTGTGTCGCCGCGACGGATCAAGAGACGCTGCTGAGCAAAACAGGGAAGCAGCAGGTTCCCCTTTCTAGTAAAAAAAAAAAAACATTAAACAAAATTTCTTACACCACTGTATAAGATGCACCCAATTTTTAGACCCCAAATTTTTCTAAAAAATTATACATGGGGAAATATACACACACACATGCATTCCGGCAAATTTTGATTCATGTCTGACGATTCGTCAGCGAACACGTCATCAGAATACTACTATCACCAAAGTAGTAAGTTGTATATGTTTTTTTCCCCCCTTAGAGATGCGCCATATGTAAGTACCGGGGAGCTTCCGTTGGCTGCGTGATTCCCCGATGTAAACGCAGTTATCACTACCCTTGCGGGATGGAGAAAGAGTGCATCTTCCAGTTCACTGATAGCTTCAGGTAAAATGTCCTAATTCATAACGGGAACAGAGTGGTGTCGAGAGTTTTTGTTTTATTAAATATTAAAATAAGGGATGCCAATCACAGCCTAAACACAAGCTGTAGTCAGTGTTTTTTCAGTTAATTCTATCATTCTGGAGATATTGACATTAACAGTAGGGGGTGTATCTACTTTATGGATTCTGTGGCAGAACTAACATGTTTTTTTTATGCCAACTAATAAATAGGCTAGGGGGGTTGTTGAATTGATTTGTATACGTATTTTTTTTTTGTTTGTTTGTCCTTACCCTGAACAGGTCATACTGTTGGGACCATCGGCCTGTTCAAAAAATCCTTCCTACTGAAATGGTCGGGTCCTCCACTTGCACCATATGCCTGGAAAATGTCGACCACGTTCCTTCATTTTATGTCTTGCGTGGGCCATGCTGCAAAACCTCATGGTTTCACAGAGATTGCCTGCAGGTATGATTTCGGTCGGTCATTTGTGACCCCTTGGGAGGTTGATGCATCCGTACAGTGCTTGCAAAGATTTTAAAGCGGTCTCTTCGCTATAGCCATTCCATTTGATTGCTTTGGGCTCCTTTTATACATACCTCCCTCTGCCCATGTTTCCCTAATATTTATTGGAAGAATATTTCTTGTTTTGATGTGTCTGTAGACATTAACTTTAACCCGGATTCCTTCTTCTCTTTCTGTAGTACCAGGCGCTGAGTGCTGGATTATATTTCTTTCGCTGCACTGTGTGTAACAATAGAGAGAAGTTTCAGAGTGAAATGCTGCGGATGGGGATCCATATTCCTGAAAGGTATTCTTATCGCACTTGGCAAGATTGGCATCATCGCTGTTTTCCTATTTTAGGCTTTCTTGTTCGCACTGGGTGTTTCCTACTTTGTGTCTTGTGATCCCGGCACAGGGATGGTGCAAAAATGTATTTTAAAAATATATTGCCTTCAAATTCAAATACGTTGTGTGTGTGTGTGTGTGTGTGTGTGTATATAATTACATAGTGTGTGTAAACTGGATGATGGCTTCATTGGCTTCATAGTAGAATAAAATGGAGGTAACTAAGCAGAAACGTTTCTTATACGGTATGTTGCTGGAATCCGCATTTAGCTGCCACCACCTAATGTACCCTGTTTCCAGAGCTCAAGCTACGCTCGGGAAACTTTGGGAATGCTCTGTTGTATCATTAGTCGTTGTGTCTCTGCAGAGATGCATCGTGGGAGTTGGAGGAAAATGCGTTCCAGGAGCTCCTTGAGCGATATCAGCGTTGTGACGTGAAAAGGTGTATTTGTCAGAGTGGACGAGATTATAACAAACCAGACAGGTGAGCTCCATTTGTCTCCTGTGTTATACGGTATCTAGTGGTAAGAATAGCCATGGTGAACGCGGTTTCGCCACAGATCCTGCTAAAGTCATGCATTCTGGTGGCTCTTCTGCCTGTTCTCGTGACCATTAGCTGTACAATTGCAATTTCTCAGCTGAATTTGTCTCCCTGCAGCAAGTGGGAAATTGTGCGGTGCCAGTCGTGTGGGTCCAGTGGTACGCACAAGGCCTGCTCCTCTCTGCAGCAGCTCAACCAGACCTGGGAATGTTCAGAATGTCAGAACATCGTCTGCACTCCTGGTAAGCATTCACCGCCCTGCCTGGTTCCTTTCTGGGAACTACATCCCCAATGTGTCTGCTTGTACTTCCATTAAACCCACGGACACTGGTGTGTAAGACAACGAGAATCCACTTCCAAAAGATTGGTGTTCGGTGGGTAATGGATGAGACATTTCTGTAACCCAAAGGGGGGGTAATACCAACAGTGCTTTATGGTAAGTCTATAAAAGCCTAGCACAGCTCTAACAAATCATTTGGCAAAATCTGGCTGAATCTTAGCATTGAAGGCATGAATACCACAGCCATTTTCTTCGCAGGTCTGCTGTTGCTTATGTAGAGCATAGAGGATGCCTGCGATGCGGAGGGTGTTGTACCTTTTGGTGGATGTAATACTGATGAATGAACTTTTTTTTTTTTTTTAACAAACAGGGAAGCGATCACGTCCGTCTCTGACCGCTTCAGACTGTCTTGGTATTGCAATGGAACAGTCTCCAAAATGCCCCAGGCTGTCCACGACCCCCAGGAGCAAACGGATACCAAAGTATGTACCGAAACACATTGATTGTAAAGTGTATAGTAGCTGCTATACTACAAATAATGTGTGATCACAGTGAGTTACTACTTAGTCTGTTAAGCACTTCACAAAGACTCAGGTGTCAATGGAGTACCCAAAGGAGCCGTCTAATTTGATATAAATATTTTTTCCCCGTGTCCCAGGCAAATCCTTCAGCGCGACAGACCCATCTCTGACATCCTGCAGGAGTTAAGACTTCAGATTAACAAGAATTCTGTCTGTTCGCTGCTCGTGCAAAGGAAGTCCCTGTGGAACAGTTCGCTCAAGTGCTTTGTCAAGAACAACTTCTCCCCTTCAAGTACCCTGCGTGTAAAATTCACAGAGTACAGTCTGAGAAAAGCGAGCAACCAGGCCAACATCTCCCTGACGGAGTATTTCGGGCTGTTACTTGATGCAATGCAGAACTCTACGCTCTTTGAGGGATCTGACCGAAAAACCATTTCTATGGATCTGGATGGTTAGTCACGCACACATCTCAGACTACTAACTGCAACCACTTTACATTATCCCCATTAAAGTCATTTAGTAGTTTGGTTACAGTTCAGACTTGAGTTCTATTTAGAAACTCTGTCCTTTACAACATTAAAAGATGTTTTATACAAGATCACAGTAAAGATGTCTGTTTGCCACTTGACTGTTTGGATCAATACATTGTACTAGCCAATTTATAGATAGAGGCACTTCTTGTTACAGAACCACACACTTATGCCATGGAGTAATGTTGTATTCTATCCCCCTGGCGGATCTCTTCTTTCCTTAACAGCCCTAAATGAAAACTTCTACTACGAGGCTGGTCGAATGGTGGCAGTTGCGCTGGTTCACGGTGGGCCAGCCCCTGGGTTTTTCTCCCCGACACTCTTCTACTGCCTCGTTTATGATCCTCTGCACGTGCAGCCGGTGTTAGAAGACGTGGCAGACTCCAATGTGTTGCAGGCAATACGAATGGTATGTAAAGGGAATCCAGGATAACATCTTACAAGCCTTATCTGTTTTGTAAATGAGACCAGTTAATGGATCAGTTATTTACACCAGCAGCTCTAATAAGTGTGCTAAATGTAAGTTTGTTCACTTGTTAATTATACAGAGGCTTTCTAAAAGAACATCTGCGTTCTGGCGCGGTGTGTGACGTTTAAAATCCGCCTGTCATTTCAAACTAAGTGACTTTGTGGGGAGCAGCTTTTTGGGGGCCTGCTCTGTGAGGGTACATGGTCTACCGCTTCAGGGCTAAGCAGGATGTGGTACTCCGAGATGCTTCCACGTCACAATAGTAGCACTGAGAAATGTCACAAGCTGACTTATGACAAAGGTGGCATCCTATGATGGTCACCGAGCTCTTCACTATGACCCATTCTACTGCCATTGTTTTTGTATGTGCGATTAGAACACTTAAACTCTATGAGGAGGGGTAATAGACCCGCTTCTGTGGAGAACTGATGTGATCCTCTTTGAATAATGAAATCCGTTCTCCCTTACAGATCCAGTCTTGTCATAAGCTCCAAACGCTGAAGTCTACAGTCAACCATTACTTAGATTACCTTCAAAATACTGGAAGCCTGTGCCTTGTGCAGACTCTGAGCGACAAGCTCTTGCTGGTCAAGGACATGTTGTCTTATCATGTAATACGTAGAGTGCTGAAGCCCCTGCAAAGGTGAGTGGCTGACGTTCTTGGCTGCATTCTTAATTCCTATTGCCCGTGAGCTCCACCATGGGGATTTGTATCGGTGAAATTGTACATGTATAAAAATGTTTGAATTTGAGAAATGCATAAGCCATTATCTTCCGCGATCGCTGCTCTTCATCTTTTGTCCTCACGTGGCTATAAAAGCGAAGAGAAGTGTTTTGTCCTGGACTGCATGATGTTTTTAAATGAATGTTATTGCATGACATGAATAAAATATCATCCTCTATGCAAAGTTATTTCATACAACGCAACCTCCGAACGTCAGCTCTGTTTGAATGTTGCAGGTGATGGTGTTGCAGAGATATGGAGTAGGAGAACCGCGATGTTCCTGCTATCTGACACTGTTTATAACATTCTTTTTTTGTAGCTTCAAAGAAGGCCTAAAGACCCTAGGGGTTTTGGAGAAAATACAGGCCCATCCTGCCACATTTTGGAGAATTCTGTGTTTAAAGCCGGAGAAGCTGACGGCCAAAGCGATGGCTGAACTATTCACGGTTACGTATCGTGCAAAGTCCCAGGCCGGTCCGCAATGTGACACCGCTAGCTTCTGGGCTGAATACCTGGAAGACACGGAAGGTCAGTAAGACTCCCTTTCTGCATTGTTTAGCTCTATTTTCCTGCTTTCTTCCTTTATGACATTTATAGAAAAGCCTCGCTATCTTATTTGTCCAGTGAAAAGTGTATTTTGACCTGCATTGCGTAGCAGCCAACGTACATGGGTCAGATGGTCCTACACTATAGCCTCTACAATGATGCTGTTTTTATATGTTTTGCTTGTAGAAGGATCGACTGCCGTTTCCCTGGAGAACATTCTTCGATTTGCAACTGGTGTAGACTCCATCCCACCAGCTGGTTTCGATCCTCCGCCTTCTATTCAGTTCCATCACAATGTTATTCCCATGGCAAACAGAAACCGTAATTGTTTGAAACTTCCGATGAGTTCCAGCTACAGGGAATTTAGACAATTGTTGGACACGACGATCTACGACTCCTCAAAAGGCGTGTAGCTTGACCGCCTTCTCTGTGATTCTCATTGGGTTTCTCAAACTCAGAGGCAATGTTACAACCCCCCCCCCCCAATGCTGCTGTTTTGTTTTCCAGCTTCTGTCAGACCATTGGAGGTTAATGGAGGACTACTAAAAAAAAAAATGTGCCGTTTTTTGCAGTTGTATCCTCTCACTGCAGAAAGGCACTTGAAAAGGAGACTCGTTCTGTAACTACTTCATTCTGGTTGTCCAAGGCTTTCCGTCTACATGCATTTATTAACCAGATAACTAATTGGGGGTTCTTCCTGCAATATATTGTGGCCTTCAGTTCTGTTTAGTAGGAATGACATGTTTTTGACATTTGTAAATGTTAATTAGTATTGCCATTTTGTAAATTTCCTTTTAAAAAAAAATGTATTGTAGATATTTTTTTTTAATTCATTCATGGAGCGGGGTGGGTTTCGATTGAGATCAACGAAACCAAATCACCTCCCGATACAAAAATCAACTTAAAACAGAAAATCTACAGATCTCCAGATTTTTTTTATCTTTCTTACGTACAAGAAACAAAAAAAAAAAGCGCTGTGGCTTAATAATGAAATGCTACCTCCTAGTCATATTGACCACGTGGAAGTCCTGGTTCGTGTGTGTGTGTGTGTGTGTATATGTATATATAAAACAGACACACAGTTTGATTAAAAGATTCACAAATGGTACCCTTTTTAATTATTTATATACTAGGTTTTATTCTGTAGCTGGAAATATAAAAACGTATGAATAATTGCAAAGAGATCCCACGGTCACTGACCTTGTTCTGATTAATAGGATATGGATTTAACACAGTATTTTTATTCTTGTTGTACAAAAGCAGTCCCAGCACCCCGAAAAGAAAAATCCATTTTTTTTAACTATTATGCAGATAAATAATAGATATTTCACAAGCAATACAGCTGTGCTTCTAAATCAGCCGGCAGGTGATTTCAGAAAGTAGATTCTATCTTGAGTCATACCTCCCACTGCTCACAAATGTACTTATTTTGTCATCTACCGCTTATGGGGTAGAATTATTGTAATTAACAGTTAATTATGTGTGTGGGGGGAGAGATAATCGTAAGTTTGATTTACGTGTGCATTTAAAAATGCATACAGTGCTTAGAGCAGGTCTATAAACTCGTAGCACTAGAAGTGTGCGCAATTTATAGGTAAATGGGTACCTTAACCTCTCACAAGATGCAGTATTGTATACCGAGTAACATTAGTATCAGACAGTGTTTGGAACTTAAATAATCATTTGATAGAGATGGGCAGATCCACTGGTTAATATGTGCAGTTATGTGGACACATAACAAAAAATGTTTATTGTCTTAGTTTTTAATTCAAGCCTTTCTCAAACTTCTTACATTTTTTTATATTTTTTTCGCTGTATCATAAGCTTACATTGTAATATTAGAG
The DNA here is from genome assembly GCA_009364415.1 of Spea multiplicata. NCBI lineage: Eukaryota > Metazoa > Chordata > Amphibia > Anura > Pelobatidae > Spea > Spea multiplicata. Next base: position 23,140 of record VKOC01004018.1, read on the forward strand.
GTTAAAAAGTGTACCATTTAAATAACTTACACTCCGACTCCTGCTTTTCCACGTTAATTACTAGAGACGGACGCTGTGGGTTGAAGATGCCGATCTAGCAGATGGGCTTTGTAATATATTTCTATGTTTATTTTGGTTTCTGAATGTTGTTTGTGTAACAATACAGTATTAATGTTACTGTATCGTTATTTTGTCATTTCTGTGCTCTGGCACTTTATTCAGTGGGGGGCATATTCACTTTGAAATGAAAAGCAGTACTTGATTGTGTCATATCGTATTATTATTTTGTAAATGTTTGAATTTTTTTTCTTTTTGAAAGTCACTCTGGCTTTCAAATGCTTTTTTTGCATTTCTTTCTGTGTCACATTTTTGTGAATGCTCATTTCCTAACTATATAAAAAAAAAAGTAAAAATAACTATTTCCTGAAACCTTTGATACTTGGGGTTTATTTACAAGAGAGGGAGACGTAGGAGCTCGATCGGTTTAAGGGTTTTTAAAATCTTATTCATAGACATCATTCCACGTGTTAGTTTATAGATATGTGACACTAAACATTTACAGGCCCGCGATAAAAAGCTAATTATAACTTTAATAATAAAGGAAAAGTTGATAACTTATCTCGTAGGTGACTTTAGAAAAGGCAATATATAAATCACACTTGGCAGCTCAAGGAATATTGTTACATTTACGTAAATATCCTTTAATTTGCTATGCTATCAGCGCTCTGTAATTTGGATCATTATAAAGGACTATAATATAAGCGACAAATTCTTATTTCATCAGGCCCTGAAGGGGACAGCATAGGCATGTCTTTGACACGTTATTTAAAGGAACTCCACGACCCTCATACAATACCCGAGTCATCCCTTTAAATGTTGTAGTGTCTCCCTTGTAAATGATTTGGGGGGGGGTCTGGCAGCACCCTCCAATATGCATTAGCCCCTGGCAGGAGATCTCTGCCAGCTCCAGCACTTCCTAACAACATTACTGGATCCTTTGTATGCTTCATTGCTGTGTATGTTGGCCCTGAAAAGACAATTATGTAGTGCATGATTTGGTCTGCTGTATTAATGGGCTGATGCTAGTTTTCTACTTGAAGGGACACTCCAGTTCGTCATGCAGCCCCCCCCCCCCCAGAACAATGCACATCAATACTTTGTAAGGACTTTAGTGTGTAATATTTAGCTCCCCCCTCCATGGGCTCGTTGTCACACTACTGAGTCTATTTTGGCAAGCAAAAGATGGGTGCAGCCAAACGCATCTGAGCTGTAGTTATATTTATTTACTGTTCTTTTAATTATAAAAACGAATAAAGTCAGTAGTCTGAAGTGCTCACTTTTTACATATGAAGTAAATAGGACCTTCGGTAGAACCCTGCGATACAATCATACCCGGTAACCATTCTAAGCTCCTAGTAAAGAGGAGAGAGGGAGGGACAGAGACTTGGATTATTCGTTGTTATGAATGCGGAAGTGATCCGTGGAACGCACGCACTTCTTTCTTCACTTCGAGGTTTGGTGCTTCTTTGCTGGAGGAGGGGTTCTCCCCAAGACACGCCTCTTAGCAACCTAAGTCAGCTGATCGCACTGAGATCTGTCAGCTGATTTTCGAGCGGTTGCCACGTCACCGCTGTCGGCGTCACGGCGAGAGGTGGAGACTGTACGAGAAACATGGCGGCCTCTATCCGGGAGAAGCAGGCCGGTGAGTACCGGGCAACGGATAAAATGTGACGTAGGTCAGGGAAATGGGAGGGCAGTTAATGGGTTACATGTAGGTAGAGGTGGGAGAGAGCATTCGGAGTATCGAGTATAAGTGTTTAAAAGCAAAGACAGACAGATGGTGGAAACATCTCAATCTGAATCATCTGGGATAGATGCAAAGAAGATTAACAAGAATAACAGCAGGGGGAGAGAATGACAGCTGAAGATAAACATCGGAGAGATAATATTAAATAACAGAAGATTCTGTGACAGGGTAATTAACGTAAAGGAATGGTACTGGAGATGGAGAGTGACAGACAGACAGACAGACAGGATGGCGGTATTGGGGACTGGAGATGGAGAGTGACAGACAGACAGGATGGTGATATTGAGGACTGGGGATGGAGAGTGACAGACAGACAG
>VKOC01004019.1:0-21286 GCA_009364415.1 Spea multiplicata
GTTGGTTGTTGTTTGGGATGTTGTTTTCATCCAAATACTGTATTGCATATAGCTTCCACATACTGCATCCCACAACATTACTTTCATGTTGGTTGTTGTTTGGGATGCTAGGTGTATGATTTAAAGCAGGTTTGGTGAATTTATACAAAAAAAGTTTTTTGCAAAAAAGTAAGGTCCTCGTTGTAGATAGCTTCATGTTTTCATCCAAATACTGTATTGCATATAGCTTCCACATACTGCATCCCACAACATTACTTTCATGTTGGTTGTTGTTTGGGATGCTAGGTGTATGATTTAAAGCAGGTTTGGTGAATTTTAAACAAAAAACGTTTTTTGCAAAAAGTATGGTCCTAGGTGTAGATAGCTTCATGTTTTCATTCAAATACTGTATTGCATATAGCTTCCACATACGGCATACCACAACATTACTTTCATGTTGGTTGTTGTTTGGGATGCTAGGTGTATGATTTAAAGCAGGTTTGGTGAATTCATACAAAAAAAGTTTTTTTGCCAAAAAGTATGGTCCTAGGTGTAGATAGCTTCATGTTTTCATCCAAATACTGTATTGCATATAGCTTCCACATACTGCATCCCACAACATTACTTTCATGTTGGTTGTTTGGGATGCTAGGTGTATGATTTAAAGCAGGTTTGGTGAATTTTAAACAAAAAAAGTTTTTTGCAAAAAAGTATGGTCCTAGGTGTAGATAGCTTCATGTTTTCATCCAAAAACTGTATTGCATATAGCTTCCACATACTGCATCCCACAACATTACTTTCATGTTGGTTGTTGTTTGGGATGCTAGGTGTATGATTTAAAGCAGGTTTGGTGAATTTTAAACAAAAAAAGTTTTTTGCAAAAAAGTAAGGTCCTCGGTGTAGATAGCTTTGTTTTCATCCAAATACTGTATTGCATATAGCTTCCACATACGGCATACCACAACATTACTTTCATGTTGGTTGTTGTTTGGGATGCTAGGTGTATGATTTAAAGCAGGTTTGGTGAATTTTAAACAAAAAAAGTTTTTTGCAAAAAAGTATGGTCCTAGGTGTAGATAGCTTCATGTTTTCATTCAAATACTGTATTGCATATAGCTTCCACATACTGCATCCCACAACATTACTTTCATGTTGGTTGTTGTTTGGGATGCTAGGTGTATGATTTAAAGCAGGTTTGGTGAATTTATACAAAAAAAGTTTTTTGCAAAAAAGTAAGGTCCTTTGTAGATAGCTTCATGTTTTCATTCAAATACTGTATTGCATATAGCTTCCACATACTGCATCCCACAAGCATTTTTTTTTTATTATCTCTTTATTTTCTTTGATTTGTTATTGCACATGATTCCGATACTCCCTCGTAACTGCCGCCTCCACGTCGTGGCGGCTCTGTGGTATTTTGGTCGGCGCATACTGCACATACTGCTCCTCAATGAGGGGGCGCCGCAATATTGTCGGCGGCAATTGGCCGTCTTCACTGTCATGCCAACTTCACAGGTCTGGCGGGTGGCTGAGCAGGTTGCGTCCTTTCTTTTGTTTCCACACGCACACATATCCATGCTCTGGTACGTACTGTGATCCGCCTGCCCGCATTCATGTTTCCTGCCCCACACACCTTCCTGGGGTTTTTTTTTTGTTTTTTTTGTTTTGTTATTACACATGGTGCCGATACTCACTCGTGTTTGCCGTCTCCGCGTCGTGGCGGCTCTGTTGTATTATGGTCGGCGCATGCTGCACGTACTGCTCCTCCATGAGGGGGCGCCGCTATTTTGTGAGGCCATCCTCACTGTGTGCCGCATACCTACTTCGCATATCAGGCGGGTGACAGCGCAGGTTACGTCCTTTCTGCTGTTTCCATCCGCACCCTTTCCATGCTCCGGTGCCCCGCGTGCCCGCATTCATGTATCCAGCTCCACACGCCCTCCGGGGTTTTTTTTTTTATATGTACATATGCCCTTTCTGCGGTGTTCTCCCCACATGACGGGTTGCGGTCTTCCCACCACAGGTCCCTCTCGTCCACGCTGGTGGCGGCTGACCTGCCTATGTACGCCCGCTCCCTGGCCATACTCTTATACACCGACACACACCCTGACACGCCCAGACACGCTTACCTCTACTGCCTTCCCTGACACACACTACACCCCACTGACTCATGGCTGGGGGCTGAGCTTGCCTTTGGGCTAACTCGCCTACGACCCCTCTGGGGCTCTCCTCCGGACCATTCTATTTTTCCTGGGGCTCTATTATGCTGCGCCGCTCCTCCCTTGTGGGTTTGTCGGCGCCCTGACCTACTGTAGTTACTTATTTACCATTCTGTTTCTGCCTTATGGTTCGGCTATTTCACTGCATTTGATCTGTATCGTATCGCGTGACTGCGTTCCTATATCTAGCTCTCCACGCCCTCCTGGGTTGTTTTTTTTTTTTTTTTTTTTGTGTTTTTTTTTTTGTTTTTTTTTAGTTGTACCATTGTGTGGCGAGCTCTCTTGCCTTTTTTGTTGTTGCTCGCTTGCTCGGGGGTTCTCCCTGTGTTTCGGTTTTGCTGTACTGCTCATCACTCATGTTTGCGCCGGCGCCTTCGCCCGGTGTGGCGGCTTGTTTACCACTTTACTGCGCCTTATGATGCTGCTATTATTTCGATGTATTTGATCTGTATTGTACTGCCTATCCGGCTGTTCTCTGTTTTATGGCTTTCTGAGCCGATTGGCCGTGTACCGCTGACACAACACGATCTCTCTCTCCACACACGCCTCTAACTCCTCTAGTTCATTGTCCGGACCCTTTACTAGCCGTCCTAGTCGCACCTTCACGTGTTCTCCTATTGCTCCCACAGCTGTTGGGCGATGGCGGATGCCTTCGCTGTAGTTATTGTTACGTAGTACTAACTCATTGTGCCGTTTTTTTTTTTTCCCCTGGGGCTGAGTAGGCCCTGTCACTTTGCGCCCTCTCTTGTAAGGGCTGGGTGATCCCTCGCTCGCCAAGGCGTAGCGAGGTCTGTTTATTTTTTCACCCTCCCCGGCGCACTTAGTGCCTTTTTTTTCCCCCTCCTCCCTTTTCTCTGTCTCCCCTCCTTCCCCCCTTCCCTCTTGTTCTCCTTTCCTCTACTCCCTTCCTTTCTCCTCTGCGTCTGCTCCTCCTCTTCTTCCCCCCACCCTTTTTTTCTTTTTTTTTTTTTTGTTTTTTTTATCTCCCCCCCTTCCCTTTGTCCCCTATGCCCACCATGCCTCCCCCCGCCCAAGAGGGCCCGCTCACGTTTCACTCCCTTAATGCTCGGGGACTAAATATCCCGGAGAAGCGTTCCCATTTGCTCTGTGACCTGCGGCGAGAGCGGGTTGATGTGGCCTTTATCCAGGAGACTCACTTTCGAGAGGGTTTTGCGCCCCGTTTGTCCAACCGTTATTACCCCACGGGCTTCTTTAGCAATACCTCGGGCTCAAAAACGAAGGGTGTCGCCATCCTGGTATCAAAAAACGTACCCTTCCGAGAGGTGGCCGTGTTGGCTGACCCCGGTGGCCGCTTCCTGTTTCTTAAGTGCATCATTGCTGCCCAGACTTACACCTTCGCTAACCTCTACCTACCCAATCGGGGCCAACATGTTGCCCTACGGGCCGCTCTCGGTCGTCTCACTGACTTTAGCGACGGTGTCCTGGTGCTGGGCGGCGATTTTAATATCGCCCTCCACCCATCATTTGACACCTCCACTGGCACCTCACGTTCCCCTGCACATGTGTTGCGCAAGATCCTCTCCCTCCTCTCCCGGCATCGTCTCGTAGATTGCTGGAGGGCCCTCCACCCGGCTGACCGGGACTACACGTTCTTCTCTGCACCGCATGGCTCCTACTCCCGAATCGACTATTTCTTTCTCCCGTACCACCATGCTGCCCTGTTACGCAGAGCTCGCATAGGCTTGACCACGTGGTCTGATCACGCCCCTCTGACTGTTTCCATTGGCTCTCCCCTCCTTCGTTTCTCCGAGCGCACTTGGCGCTTCAACGAGTCCCTCCTGGCGGATGCCAGTGTCTGTGCAGACGTGGCCGACGCGATCTCCCAATATTTCCGTGATAACCTCACAGAGGACACCCCCCGCCTCACTGTATGGGAGGCCCATAAATGTGTTCTGAGGGGGCGCCTTATCAGTCTCTGCTCACGACGTAAAAAGGCGGAGGGCCTGGCGATCTCGTCTCTCTGTGCCCAAATTGCTGCCGCGGAACGCGTCCATAAGGAATCTCTGTCTGGGGAGCACCTGCAACGTTTATTGCTGCTCCGGAAGGAGCTGGCCTCTCTTTTGAACGCCAGACACCACAGATCCTATATGCGGAATAAGGCGCTTTTTCATGAGCACGGGGATAAATCGGGTAAATTTCTGGCGCGGGCTCTTCAGCAATCCCGCCGCCTCACCTATATCCCCAAGATTCGTTCCTCGGATGGAGTAGTGCGCCTCCTCCATTCAGACATTTCGGCCGGCTTCCTCCAATATTTTACTGACCTCTACAACCTACCCACTCCCAGGGGGGACTCCCCCTCCCGGGTCCCGCGCATCCGCGAATACCTCTCGCGCACCCTGACTCGGCGTCTACCGACTGAGGCTGCTGCGGGCTTGGATGCTCCTATCTCTCTCGCGGACTTTTCCTTTGCCATCAAATCCTCTCGGCCTGGGAGATGTCCCGGCCCTGACGGATTCCCCCTAAAATATTATTCCCGTTTCCGCGACCAGCTTGGCCAGCATTTTGTGGATGCCTTTAATTCCATCCTGGGTGGCGGCCGGATACACCCGCACTCTACTTTGGCATCCATTACTCTTATCCCAAAGGAGGGCAAGGATCCGGAACATTGCGGCAGCTACCGCCCGATCTCCCTGCTTAACGCGGATGTTAAGCTGTTCGCTAAAATCTTGGCGAACAGACTGAAGCCCTTTCTTCCCGCCTTGGTTCACCCGGACCAATCGGGCTTTGTCCCTGGCCGAGAGGACAGGGACTGCACTATCCGCGCCCTCAGCCTTATGCATTTGGCGAGGTCCTCTTCCATGCCCTCGGCCTTCCTTTCCACGGACGCCGAGAAGGCGTTCGATCGCGTGGATTGGACCTTTTTATTAACCACTCTCGAACACATGGGCTTTGGGGCAGGCTACCTCTCTTGGGTCCGCTCGCTATACTCTGCTCCTTCGGCACGGCTTCGCATCAATGGGCTCTTGACGGACTCTTTCCCCATTCGTAATGGCACTCGGCAGGGTTGCCCCCTGTCCCCGTTGCTGTTTGTGCTCACCCTCGAGCCTCTTCTACAAGCTATCCGGCTGAATCCGGACATCTCTGGTATACCGGTTGGTAACACTCAGCATAAGATCCTGGGCTATGCCGACGACCTTCTTTTTTCCATCTCCAGACCCCGGTTGTCTCTGCCATCCATCTTGAAGGAACTGGATCACTATGGTTCCATCTCTAACTTCAAAATTAATATGGCAAAATCTGAAATTCTGGGGGTAGACGTCCCTGCGCCGGAGAAGGCCTCGCTCGCGGCCGCATTCCCGTTCCGTTGGTGCGCAGCAAAATTGCGTTATCTCGGTGTTTGGCTGTCTGCGGACTTCTCCCAACTGTTCCCTATAAACTTCCTGCCTATTCTCTCTACGCTGCGCGCTGACCTTGCTCGATGGTCTCGGCTCACTATCTCCTGGGTGGGTAGGATTAACTCAATCAAAATGAATGCTATGCCCCGGCTTCTCTATTTGTTCCAGACCCTTCCCATTCGCGTACCACCCTCCTTTTTCTCCACACTGCGCACTCTTTTCCTTCGCTTCGTTTGGGGCCGTGGCTCTCCACGGATTAAACATAGTGTACTCGTCCTGCCCAAGGATGGGGGTGGCCTAGCTCTGCCCTGCCCCCGCACATACTATCGGGCCTGTCATCTTCTACGTGTCCTTGAATGGTCAGGTGGGGCGCGACATAAGCTATGGGTGGGGGCTGAGAGTGCTTCGCTTTCTGTTCCGACGTGTTCTTTGCCCTGGCTCTCCACTGCCTGTGCCCGTCGTGTTGCTGCTTCTCACCCTTTTGTTTCCGCGACTCTCGGGGTGTGGCACTCCTTGCTCCGCGCTACCACCATCTCCACTATCCCTTCCCCCCTCACGCCGATTCGTGACAACCCTGCCTTTCCCCCAGGGTTGGGAGTGGACCTCTTCCCTGAGGTGACGGCTAGGGGGGTATCCGGGATTCGGGCCTTCCTGTCCTCCAGTGGCTTGAAGCCGTTGGGGGACCTGGTGGCTACTGATCCGCCGACTCCTCTTGACAGGTTCCACTATGCCCAACTGGGCAACTTCTTTCGGGCTCTGGTCCGTAAGCATGAGGTCTTCCGGGATCTTACTGTCTTCGAGAATCTTTGTGTACGGGACGAGATTCCGGCTCATGGTGTGTCTTTGCTTTATGGCCTCCTTCTGCCCGCTGTTTACCCCGCTACTCCGCCCCATGTGGGGAGATGGGAGAGTTCCCTGCAACTGTCCCTTACGGAGGGGCAATGGCATAAGATATCGATCCTCACTCACCAGTGCTCCATCAATAACAGGGACCAGGAGATGTCCTATAAGCTCTTGGCCGGTTGGTACCGTCCTCCGTCCACGTTAGCCCGATACAATCCCAACGTACGGGATGAGTGCTGGAGGTGTGGGACTTCCCCGTGTTCGATCCTTCACTTGTGGTGGTCTTGCCCTCGGATGCTCTCTTTTTGGACCACGGTCCATTCTATCGCCCAAGCTCTTACTGACAGACAACTGCCGTTCACCCCCGAGTTCCTCCTGTTACTGCATATGCCCTATCCTGTCTCTTGGTACAAGTCTTCGATACTCCGTCATCTCCTGGTGGCGGCCAAATCCTTGGTCCCCCTGCATTGGGGTGACCCTGCCCCGCCCTCGGTTCGGGAGTGGATCCTGCGGGTGGAGCGGAGACGTGTCCTTGAGGAGCTGATGTGCTCGGTGGACGACAGGTCTGAAAAACATCTTCGTCTCTGGTATCATTGGGTGCAGTACCTCTCGGGCCCCGAGGTCCGCCCTCACCTGGCGCCCACACCTGCTCCGTAGCACCCTACCTTGCCTCCTACCCCTCCCCCCCTCTTTTTTTTCTTTTTTCTTTTTTCTCACTTCTTCCCGCTCCTATCCATTTCTGTCCTCAGCTCCCTGTCTCCCTCTCCCCTTCCTTGAACCTTTGTCTTATTGTCCTCTCCCCGGTCCGTCACGATACCATTTGCCGGTTGCTCATGGAACTTCATCCACTATGCTGTACCCGAGCCCCGACTTCCCTCCGGTGTCGGACGCTTTTTGCCTCCCATGGGGGACTGGCCCCTGGCTGTCCCCGACTCTATAGTTTACCGTTCTCGTTGGCCCCGCTCCACTCGGAGCCCTTCACACGTACCACATCCTGTTGTGTCACGGGCCACGTCGGTGTCACTTCTCTGGTTACCAATTTTGATTGGTCCATCATGTTTCCGTTGTCATACTGCTGACCCGGATGTGTTGTTCCCGAACGTTTACCCTCCGTGCTGCATATGTTGTGATGGATTTTGGACTGTACCCTCATCCGTGTCCCCCCTCCCTTTTATCTTTCTGTACCCCCCCTTTTTTCTTGAATTTCATCAAAAATGCGTAATAAACATTGATTTACCCTAAAGGCAGGGCTAACTACCAGGTATCGTGGCTCAGCTTTACCAAATAATTAGAAACAGGGGAGAAGGTTTGTACAGAGGCTCTATGCGGAAGTGCACCGGGAGGCCTGGTTCACAAAAAGTGGGCGAAGAAAGAAAGCAAGCGGAGAATACATTGTGAGAGAGAGTCAGAGAGTGTGAATGAGTGTGAGAGTATGAGTGAAAAAATAGTGAAAAACAAACAAAATGAATTTTATACAAATCCAGATGCACATGACTAATTTATAATAATCTTAATTTCTTTCTTATTTCTCTCTTACAATTTTATAATAAAATACAATTAAATTGCCTCCTATCCATTTCATGTCTAACAATTAGCAGAAGTCAAGTAGTGAAGAAATCTAAAAATTTTTATATAAATATAAGGGCAACTGACTTGGCCAGGTTTAAACAAATGAAGCATCATGCATCTGCTAAGGAAATCTCCATATCATCTGTGTAATTTCATTTGACTCAGACGTTATACTGAATAACACATCAAGCAGAGAAAGGCAATTGGCAATATTGCAAAGTGCCACAACTAATTACATAACAGAAATAAAGAATTTAGAAAAGAAAAATAATTAGAAGCCTAAATTCTGCTAAAGTCAAGATTATTATCTATATTAGCTACATTCTAACATCAAGGCATATACTTATCAGAGATATTCTTAAAGAGGTTTATAAGGTTAAGGCTGAAATGTTGGAAAGTCCTTAGTTTTAGCAAGATAAAGGGATGGGCTGAATGGAATTAGAAATAAGCATGGACACTCCTTCACCGTACCCGAAGAGTTATCTAATGGCACTGAACTGCAGGGCATAGTGAGTGGGCTATGAGGGAGTTGCAATGTAGACCTGCGAGCTGCAACATCATTGGTTTTACTGGAACAGGAGAAACCATCTGCATCCCAGCCAAACATAAACACACATAAATAACACATATGAAGTGGGTTCTACCACAAGCCTTTGTCAAAGATTGTGGTCATCATTTTTTGTGTGTTTTTAACACACATTGTACTTCAGATATGAACTTATAGCTCCTGGTATTTGTCACTGACAACTAACACCCCAAAATGTCTTCAGCAATGTCCCCAAAGTACAGTCAAACCATCCATGTATGGGCTTGTCTGGTTGTTTGGGAGCTAAAAGGCCACATTTAGGAGTTGAGCTTTTATTTTGTTTCATTTTGACATCTGGTCAGTCTTCATCTTTGCTCTATTTGGGACATCTTTGAACCTGCCAAATTAAATCAATTTACCCCATCAAACCATATTTTTTTTTAAAACTAGACACCTCATGTGTATTTGAAATGCTAGTACTTTAGCTCTTTTAATGCCAGGATTTTTGGGAATATACAGCTCTAATTTTAGCACTTGCTCATAAAAATAAACATTTAATTTATTTTTATATAATTTTTTATTTTTTTGGACTTTTTTTACATTTTGTTAGAACTAGATTGTTCCCCTAGTGGTGACATTGCTGCATAATTATTTTTAAATGTTACCAAATGTTTATTTATTTTTTAAATTTGTTTTTATATTGTATTAATTAGATTGTGATTAGAAAGTTGGGCTCCATTGACTTGCACGGTTTGAATGGCAGTTCTCAGCCTCTTGGAAACGTATTACCCGTATTTGCTTGATTATAAGACGAGGTTTTATAAAAAAATACCCCTCGTCTTTTAATCGGGGTCGTCTTCTAATCAGACCTCAAATAGAGGTCTGATTAGGAGACTAAGATCCAGATCCCCCGCACCGCTGCAGGGGACCTGGATCCTCCTGTCTCAACCCCCCCGCCCCACTTAGCGGTGCTTCCTGCTGTATTGCCGGGGCAGCGGGTTGACGTCTACGCAATCCGCGTAGACAACGTCCGCTGCAGCCGGAAGGAGGTGTGGCTAGCAGCGGGGGTTGTCTGTGTGGCGTTAAGGGGGCATTTAATAAAGCACTCTGCCTCCTGAAATGCCTTATACCTCCCTATATGCCACTCTGCCCCATAATATGCCTTTTAACTTTTAAATGCCAGAGTGGCATATAGGGGTATAAGGCATTCCAGAAATGCCCTATGCCCCCATTTAACTAACACACACACCCTCATGCCAGAGTGGCATATAGGGGTATAAGGCATTTCTGGAGGCAGAGTGCTCTGTACAATGCCTTTTAACTCCCTTAATGCCACTCTGCCTCCTGGAATGCCTTACACCTCCCTATATGCCACTCTGCCCCATAATATGCATTTTAACCCCCTAAATGCCAGAATGGGATATAGGGGTATAAGGCATTTCTGGAGGCAGAGTGGCACATAGGGGGTCAAAAGGCATACCATGGGGCACAGTGGCATATAGAGGGTTAAAAGGCATATCATGGGCCACAGTGCCCTTGTGACCACTCTCTGGAATGGTCACAGTGCATCCTGGGGTGGGTTTTCAGTATCGCTGAATGCCTCACTATCGTTGATCAACAATACAATTTAAGCAATGATTTTTAGATTGCTTTGTAAGCTTATTTAATGCCATGATATGCTAGGCATATTGGTCTTTAAGGTGCTAAAAAACACAGGCGGGTATAGGTCAATTGAGGCTTAACGCATTTCGCATTTACTAGGAGCTTACTCTTAAGCCCTGTTGAATTTCAAGCCTGGGTTACAGCATTAACCTCCACCAAGGCTGGAGTCAGATCTATTTGTTTACATAACAGTGGTAACACGGCTGTGGTCTGCATATGTCTGTAGCTTTAAATGACAGGGTGCTAGGAGATGTTGCATTTTCATTGGCAAAGAAGGGATTTTAACCCCTTCCTTACCACTGATCACTGCACAGGCAATGATCATCCACAGCAGCACTTTTTTTGCAATCTGTGCATTGTTTAATGGTTTATTTGTTCTGTAATTTTATTTTAAATAAATGAAATACTATTATATATATAAATATATATTTAAATAAAACCTTTAAGATTAGTGAAATAATTAAAACAATGTAAATAATTTATTAATTTCAGATATACATTTCAGTTGGCATTTTGTCATCCTGCACCCATGTCCTATTTGAAGCAGGTCAAGTCAATTTACCCCATCAAATATATTTTTTAAAACTATAAACTGCAGGCTATTTCAAATGGTGGTATTTCTGTTATTTTTACACTTTCCATGCACTAATTCTATTTTTTTGTGTTTTTTGAAACTCGTACTGCAGGTATGAATTTACAGCTCCTGGTATATGTCACTGAGTAACAACATAACATCCTAATATGTGTTCAGCAACATCTCCTGAGAACAGTGATACCAGCCATGCATACGTTTGTTGAATTGTTTGGAGGCTAAACGGCTAAATTTGGAAGATGCTCATTTTTCAATCTGGAATTTTGACATCTGGCCATCCAGCGCCCATGTCCTATGAAACCAGCCAATTCAATTAACCACCATCAAACCATAGATTTTTTAAAACTAGACACCTCGCGGTAAAAAGAAAATCAGAAAAGGTTTAGCTTTATTTTACAGGATATTTTATTATTTTATGGTAAATTAGATATGATCAAAATAATGGTGCCTGAAGAAAGAACTTCTTGTTCTGAACAAATATAGAATTTGTGTGGGCACAGTAAATGATTAATAAGGAAATTACAGCTAAGATAATCACTGCAGAAATGTTAATCATGAAGGGTACAAAAAATGTAAAAACAGTACAGTCACAAAGAAGTTAAACAGGCTACAGATTAAGGGGAACAAAGGCAGCCTGGCATTTGCCTAGACACTGCATGAATATTCTTAGTTTGTCTCTAACTTGTAAGCTCTCACTTGTACTACTAGACACATGTTTTGCATGTTCAGATTTAAAACTGTTTACTCTGCTAGTGTTGGACTGTACCAATATAGTGATTGGTATAATTTACACTGTAGTGTAATTCCTGTTATATATTTACCTACCTAGTTACGTTTCTCACAGCCCCATTCAATAATACTCTGCTCTAACAGATACCTTGAAAATCAGTCTAATAATACGGTTCTATTTGCAATTCTTCAGGCTATGGAATAATTGGATATAAAACTCCAGCAAGGACTGAAATCCCACTGTCTTTATCTTGCTGCTAATTAAGGAGCTCGTTAGTATCACTGTTTTTCTCCTGCAGCCCAGCAGATCTTATGTCCTATGGGAGACTGAGCAACGTCTTTTAAGTTTCTACTTAGCGGAGATATATTCTGCAGAGCACAGCAGGGTAAGGATGAAGAATCCCAGTTTCAGAAATGTTTTTTCTCTTCACTCTGTGAGGTGAGATACCGACCGTTGTTTCTCTTACCTCCTTTCTCTTATTTCTGAAGAATAAATCCTGGTCACTCTCTTTGAATTTTTGTCCACATGATTGTTTCACCTCATTGTTTTTGCAAAGAGAAAAAATAACTAATGGGTCAACCTTTTAACCAAAATAGTCGCAATGGTCAGCCCTACCTAAATTTACTTAAATGGATGCTCCAGTGCAATATGCAAATAATGCAGATTAAAGTATTTTGTAAGTACTGTAAAATGCATTCTTTGTGCCAAAATAAAGTACACTCATTGAAATCACAGCTATAGCTAGCTCCTTTTGCGCCCGAGGCAAGAATGGAAAATTGGGCCCTTACACACACCTGTCCATAAACACACATTTACACATACACTGCCCTTACAGAACCCTGCCTTAAACTGCGCATACACACTGCCTTTGCACACGCACGTGCCCATAAACACACGTATGCACATACACTGCCCTTACACAAGCCTGTCCATACACACACATACACAGTCCTCACACTGCCCTGCCTTTACACACATACACACACACTAGCTTACAAACACTACCCTATGCAAGAATTTATTTGGACCCCACTCCACACTCCCTAGAATAATTCCCTCCACTACTAGACTTTTAAAAAATTTGCCGTACTGACTGCAGATTAGGGACAGACTGTGAGAGTCAGTGCAGTCTTCCCTCCTTCTGACCCTACCGTGACATTGAGAGGTCCTCTCCCCCATAATCATCCCCAGAATCCCTTTGTCCCCTCATTCACTAAGCCATGCCTCTCTTTTACTTACTCCCTGTAGTACATAAAACAGCACTTGTATGTATAGATCAACTGAATAAGACATGCAAACCCTATAATTGCAGGCATACATAAATAATGTATGGAAACATAGCCGTGATCAACACATGAACTCACAAACCCAGCTTTGCATGTATAGATCAATTGAAATTCTCATGTGAACTGTGAATTATAGATCTATGATACACACAAACACTTTTACAGTCACTCACTTTAATTAATTCACACTTTCACACAAATTATTTACACATATTCATTAATGCATTCTCACAAATTCATTAATTTTCTTACTCATTTACACAATTCATCCACACATTAATTTGTTCATACTCTCGTAAATTCACACAATTCATTCACATAATTCATATACACATTAATTCATTTATTTTCTCACTCATTCACACAATGCATCCACACATTAATTAATTAATTCTCACACTCATTTTCATTCTGTATTTATTTCAATATAGTTTAATTTAATATATATTAGTACCCTCCTTTCTCATCTACCCTCTCTCCCCCTTTTCTCCCTATCTACCCTACTCCCCTTTTTTCATTATCTACCCCCTCTCCCCCTTTTCTCACTATCTACCCCCTCTCCTCCTTTGTAGTTCACTTACCTTGCAGAAGTCCTGCAGTGGGAGCCGGAGGCCTCTGTCCCGCTGCTCTGCCACGTTGCGCGCTGCGTCACTGCTGAGCGCCGGTATATGATGTCATATTCCGGCGCTCAGCATGAAATGCAATCTGTGCAAGTGGCGCCTAAACCCCAAACACTGGCGTCGGATTCCAAGACAAAGTCTGGTCTGGTTCTGAAAATAGTTGTGCAATTCCATGCTTCCATGTGCTTTAGCCACCAATTGAGTTCAGAAACACATCTGCCTTGAGGGGAACCAATTGATCGTAAGATTGGTGAGCTTGAAGGTGTCTGCCTTTCAGGCATTGCATGGCCCGACAGTAAAGGGGACCCAGGAAAATTGCTTGAATCGAAGAAGATAGAAGGCCTACTATTCTGGCAAGGTGTCTCAACAAGATATACTCCAGATGAATAACCTTCCCGATCCCCTTTTTAATGTATGCTATTTTGGAGGACATGAGCTTGAGAAGTGCCAAAAAATCGTGAGATTAAAGATGGTGGCCCCGAGATCCAAGATGGCCACCAGAGTCTAAGAATTTGTCTGAAACACTGTGAAAGAGGTGAGAGACCTGGCCAGAGGAGGGAGAGACGGGCAGCAAAGCATAAGGAGGCAAATATTAAAGGTACAAAGAAAAAACAGTATAACAAAGAAATAACGAAATAATGTTGTAAAGGTGTAACTGTAATGAATATTGCCATAAGTAATGATTTCAGAAGAGTGGGTAGTAAAATATATCAGGGATCAAAAAGACCATAGAAAGACCGCCCACTGGATAAAGATTAGGAATGTGACTGCGTGAGAAGCAGCAAAGGAAGAGGAGGCAGTTTTAAAGAATTGGACTTATATATATGCTAAGACTATCCCCAATTGATTGTTTGTTTTGTTTACAATGTTTTTTTCCTTTGCTGCTGTGAGGTTTCAGTAAAGGAATGAACTATGAGCCTCCTGTCATGCTATAAAATTTGAGTATTTGCATTTTAAACCTTGCTGAGGGTTTAACACTTTAAACAACTTTGCAATAGGGGCTGCCTTCCAAAATGCATCTAAACACTATTCTATAATAAATAATACATTATCTACTAAACTACAGTACTACTCTGTAAGTAGTTTAATCAGTAGAGTTACCTAATAACTAAAAAATTTAAAAGGCACTGATTTGGTATTATTTTATTCAAATGCAGCCTGCAGCAAAGTGACTCAGAGATGCAACATTTGCCAAAATTACCAAATTAATTAAATATAATCACAGTAAGTAACTGTGAAGAACTAAAAGCTATTCTAGATTAACATTTTTTAAATCTCAACTACCATGTCAGTTCACAAAATTTGAGGACCACTCCAGCCTTATTTTCAATACATTTTTACTCAAACCTGGGAACTCTCAGGGTTTGACCCGGAGTCTCTGGGTGAAGACTGCTACTTTTAAATAATTTTCTGATTCTCCTGGTCTCTACTGAAAGCAACATACTGTACATACTTAAATATGCTTCAAAAACATGCTGAGTTCCCTTTGAAATATTGAGATGTAGCTGCAACCAATTTCATGCATGCTAGCAAATGGGCCAAAAAAGAAGACTCTCTAAAAGTTTCCATAACTTCTCTGCCAACCGCATCCGAATCTTCTTCATCCTCTATCTTCTCTCCTCTTCTATCCTCTATCTCTTCTGCCGACAGTATAGACTGACCTCTGAGACTGGGTGCAAGGACAAACAGGCAAGAACAACAAATGTAGGGGACAGTAAAGCTATGGGTCATAATCGGACCAGCACCCTAGACTGGAACCAGGACAAATAAGCAAGGCAATCCAGGTCAGGAACAAAGGCACACTGGACACGAACCAATACATTTAAACCATTTGAAGGTATTAGTGTTTTGCTAGTTCCCATACAATTCTGTGCTAAGCATTAGTTTTAAATTCTGACAACCGTGCATAGTGCTAAAGGTTCCAGTATTTCAACTAAAAACTTATGCTTTCAGAAAACTTGGAAATGGAAAATAAAGCTTCCTCATTAAAAGATAACCTCACAAACAATGAATTATCTGCCAGACCTCAACATTTGTATTCAATAAATTTACCAACTGAGGAAAAACATAATTCTCAATTGAGATTTATAAGAGAAAAAGCACTCCCTTTCAGATGAGGGGACCATAAGTAATGCAGACCAATAATGACTGGTTGTGCTTGTCACATATCCTAACCAAACCAATTTTTTGCTCTGTTGAGAAAGATGTGCATCCATTTATCAGAGGAAAGTGACATTAATTAGGGACTGCAAGATTAATTGGGATGTCTTGTGTATTTGCAGAAGAATTTGCTCCTAATACATGTTAATGTTGTATAACTGGATAATGACTCATCAGGCTAGACAGTAGAACTGGGTTGCGGATTAATTGTATCTCATTTTTGTGCTTGCTCTGAATAGACATATATTGATGTTTGTTAACTTAATAAATGGACAGCGCTACAGACCCTTGAAGATATTGATTGAAAGTGTACCCTATCATATGAATTAAAGACTTCTAATGGTTTCTAACTCAATAAGCTCAATACTTATGACTTTGGAGTTTAGCACTAAAAAAAATAAATCAAGATTTGTTAGTCCAGTTAAGAGTTAATACGACTGGTGGGGCATCATGCAGTCACTTCATTAATATGGAGATTTATGCCAGTGCATGCTGGGACTGACCCAGGGGCGTAACTAGAAAACTCAGGGCCCCCCACCCCCAACCCATCTACCCCCTTCTCACTATCTACCCTCTCCCTACCCCCCTTCTCACTATATACCGTCTCCCTCCCTAACCCCCTTCTCACTATCTACCCTCTCCCTCCCTAACAATGTGTGTGATTGGCCAGTAGGGGGAGATATCAAAGATCTAAGCGGGATCTAGACAGACCCTGTTGGGGATATCCTGTCCTCTGATGACCTTCAGCAGTGATGTCTCCCAGAAGAGAATTCCCAATTCCGTGATCAGGCATTCCTTATGCAACTGCTTACCAGCACTCGCAGCGGCACCTATTACAAATGATCAGTCTGCAGGAAGGCAGCTAGATCTCCGTGCAGTGGCAGGGAGGTGTCCCTGATGCTGCATGAATATCATGATGAACCCGTACATCCT
Organism: Spea multiplicata; assembly: GCA_009364415.1. Lineage (NCBI taxonomy): Eukaryota > Metazoa > Chordata > Amphibia > Anura > Pelobatidae > Spea > Spea multiplicata. The sequence continues at coordinate 16,476 of VKOC01004019.1, forward strand.
ATATGGCTTTATTGGATGTGTTTTTAGGACATACAGATAGATCCATAGGCTAGCAAAGGGGTTATGTCACTGAAATTGGCCACGATGGAACAAGAGCCCCCCAAATTATTTTTTTTTGTGAGAGGGGTGTGGTAGCCTTCTGCTACCATCTCTCTCAGATGACTGTTACAGTGGACCTTTTCAAGAGGATCTGGCCCTCCCGTAGGCCTTTTGGCCAGGGACTGAAGGAACGGGTCTTAAATGACTTCAGGGAGTGCAACCCCCAAAGGCCAGGGGAATCTAGTGGCTGCTGTAGTACTAGCACCATTTTCACTTGTTAAAAAACATGTACAGTATATAAATAAATTCATATTTTTACAATGTTCTGGAATAAAATAGTTGTATACATGTGTGTGTACATGTGTGTGTGTACGTTTGCATAAAATAATGTAAGCAAAGAAACAGTAATAAACAGAAGCTTAGCCCAGGAGGATGCCCATTGGGCTACTATCTTGTGAATTCCCCCAGTCTAGCTGATTCTACAACTTTACAAAGTGCTTTAAAAATGCTGTCTGGAGCACTGGAGTTTTTCTTTTATGCCCTAACACCAAAGAGCTTTCAACACTTAAAAGTGATATTAGCCTATGGTATTCTAAGGAGGACAATAAGTAGACTTGAAATGGCAGAAATTATTTTGTAATGTATGGAATAATGACACAGAAATTGGATAAGAAATTCTGATTTGTTCATGCAGATGATTAGATCATTATAGAAACTGTCTGTGTTTGCAAGGTTTAAATGTGCAGATATGAGACATGCCTATTCAATTCCATATAAAAGCTCTTTTATTCAAATTTCACAGCCCAAAGCAATTCAAAGAATTCAGATTTTCTCTGCAGGATTTAAACTCTCAAAAAAGTTTGTGAACAAAATTGCTGTTATTTAAGATTTCCTTCTGTTATAGTGCCAATGCTAGATAGAAGTATAGGAACAAAATGACCCATCAGCATTAATATGCCAGGGAACTGAACAGAAATGTCCCTACAAGAAAAGGTAAACCAACCACAGTTTTACATAGAAAACAACTCAGACTCATATTATGTGAAAAGCCACAAAAATGACAGTCCAATTTCAGTGCCATAAATTGAGGGACACAGTCAAATGAATTAAAAGGCTGCAGAGACAAGCCCTGTCTCCGCAACGACTAAACCCTGGTGTTCCGACCAGGAGGGGGCTAAAGATCAATCAATGGGAGGCAGCCAGATGAGCCACAGGGGTGGAAGCACTCACTTCCCTAGTGCAGGAGCCCCGAGGGGGAGTGGTGTCCCAGGGGGAAGACGTTGCTGGACCCAGAATGGGTGGAGTTTAGGCAGGTCTTTGAGGCCCAGAGGTGGATGGTGGAGATGTGGATGGCCAGGGGGTTAGCGTAGGATGGCTTGGCATTGTTCGGGTAGTGGGAGTAGCGGTAGCTCAGGGGTATGGGTTTTATCCCAGTTGCCGAGGGGTTCTCTCTCCTTCCCCGCAGCGTGGGTGGTCCCTGCGTGGGTGACATTTTTTTGCGCCCCAGTTCCTGAATTGTTTTTATTGAATAGTTGACTGCCTTGAAATTTCTGCATAGGACAGACCTTGTTGATGCCATATAACTACCTTGTGTCTTGTTGTCTTGCCATGGTTGCCATGGTGTATGGCTTTTGACATTAAACTTCAGCAACCTCACCTTCTTTGTAACACCAAAATGACTTTGTGTCTACCTAAAAGAATTGATGCACCATAGTTTACACTGACTTCACCACTGGTAGTCCTACATGGGGGAAGAAAATATTTAAATATTTAGTTATTTTTTCAGTTGATGTTTACAGTTGATGTTAGTATTGTATAACCCCTTCACTTTTATAATTCTCTATCAATATATGAAGTTTCATATTATAACAGGGCAAAACATGTAATCCATCAAGAGCTGTTAGAAGCCCTACTCTGAATGTTTTGGAGATGGTATCTCTAGAAGTATACATAATACTCTAGGTGAGGTCTGATCAGAGATCTGTAAAGTGACAGATGAACATACCTGGGAACTCTCCAGGTTTGACCTGGAGATCTCCTGGTGAAGTACCACTTCACCGGTTCTCCAGGTCAACAACTAAATCCTCTTGACACACCCCACTCCCCGCCCATTTGCCCTTTAAATGGGGTGTTTCCCATTTCCACCGATGTCGCGGGACCACCCACCGACAGTGAGTAGTCTTGCCCACGTCCCGCGAGGAAAGGCTCCGGGTAGCCGGAGTGAAGAATTTCCCAGGTATGCAGATGAAGTAAGCAAAGAAGGTAAACAAAGAAAAAGAACCCCCTTAGCTGAAGAGCAACAAAATTGTTGTTTGAGAGGGGGTTAAAGGTTATAGGGGGACAAAGAAATAGGCTAACAGACAAAATGGGAGTTAGAACCTAAGGATGGAGAAACATTTATGGCATGGACAAGAAACACTAGGAATGCTTACTGTTTATGACCCTAAAGTATTATTCAACATCTGGCGACTGCGAGGGTAGAGAAGGATTAATACAATTTAAGCGGAAAGACTGTAATGAAGGACGGGCCAGAAGCCCAAAAGATCAAAAGTTGGGTAGAAAATGGACATGCATGGCTAAGGCAGACAAAGAAGTTGAGACCAGAACAATAGACATTGGAAGGGACTGGAAATACTGGGATAAATAAGAGGGAGGGTAAATGGAAAAAAGAAGACATGACAATTAAAAAGTGTACTAAAGGATTGTTAAAGACAGACGCATGCCAAGAAGAAAGCATAACAATTGCACTTTGTCCAGATATTAGGTTAAATATCACATTATATGTTACAATAAACACAATGGAGCCCACTGGTTTCACTGGTCCTTGGCACATGCTTCTATAATCATCCTCTTCTGCCATCTAGTGGTATTTTATGTTTTATTTATTTTAAGCTGGAGAGCAAATTTACCGCAGGGGAATTACTTCTTACATGTAATTGAAAACACTTTATGAAAATCAGTCTCACACAGAGCTAAACTATATAAAAGTTTAGTGTAAAAGTACACTATATGGACAAATGTATGGGACACCTGACCATTATACCAATACCTTACTTTTATGACATTGCATTCTAAATACATAGACATTTATATGTAGTTGCCCCCCCTCCTCCTTTGCAGCTATACCAGCTTCCACTCTTCTGGGGAGCCTTTCCACAAGAATGTGGAGTGTTTCTGGGAATATTTGCCCATTCATCGATTAGAGCATTTGTGAGGTCAGACACTGATTGAACGAGAAGGCCTGGCTCTCAATCTCTGTCCCAGTTCATTTCAAAGGTGTGTGATGGGGTTGAGGTCAGGTTTCTGTGATACCTGAGAACTCTCTATGTTTGACCCAAAGATTGCTGGGTGAAGCCCCGGTTCTCTTTTCTCTGGGTCAAGACCCGAATGCTCCGGGTAGCAGCAGCTGGGTTTTGACATGCCCCACTCCCCGCCCATTTTCCCTTTAAATGGGAGTGTTGCCCACTGATGTCACGGTACCCCTTGCTGGCATCAGTGGGCAGTCCTGGCCTTGTCCCACAAGGGAAGGCTCCGGGTAGCCGGAGCCCAGAAGTTCCCAGGTATGGTGATGGGCCAGTGAAGTTCTTCCACACCGATCTCATCCAACCATGCCTTTATGGACCTTGCTTTGTGCATGGGGGCAATCATGCTGGAATAGAAAAGAGACTTCCTCAAAATGTTCCCACAAAGTTGGAAGCATAACATTGTCCAAAATGTCTTGGTATGCTGAAGCATTAAGATTTAACTGGAAGGGGCCTAGCCCAACCCCTGAAGAACAGGCCCATACCATTATCCTTTCTCCACCAAACTTTACAGTTCCCACAATGCAGTCAGGCAGGTAACGTTCTCCTGGCCTCTGCCAAACCCAGACATGCCCATTAGACAGAGAAGCATGATTCATAACTACACAGAACATGCTTCCACTGCTCCAGAGTTGTGTGGTGGTGTGTTTCACACCACCCATTGCATTAATTGATGTTAGGCTTGCATGGAAGCCCTTTCCATAAAGCTTTCACCGCACAGTGTAAGTTTGAAATTCTTCAGCTATGAAATCAGCAGAGCATTGGTGATTTTTATGCAACATGTGCCTCAGCACTCAGTAATCCTGCACTGTGACTTTGCATGATCTTCCTCTTTGTGGCGGAGTTACTGCTGTTCCTAAATGCTTCCACTTTCCAATAATGCCACTTACAATTGATACTTGGAATGTCTACCAGGAATGAAATTTTCTTCTGGCTTTCAACAGAATGTTTGAGTATATCTGTGGGAATGTGTGCCCATTCAGCCAAAAAAGCATTTGTGAGGTCAATCACTGATGTTGGACAAAAAGGCCTGGCTTGCAATCAATGTCCCAATTTTTCCCAAAGGTGTTCACTGGGGTTACGCTCAAGGCGCAAAGTGCCTTTGTGCAGTTCAAAACCATTTCATGAAGCTCACAATGCACAGTGCTTGCGCTGATGTTGCTTCCAGAGAGTTTTATGCTACAGGACAGGCGGTTTTTATACAATACGTACTTCAGCACTCGCCAACCCGGTCTGGGAGTTTGTGTGGTCTACCAGTTCATGGTCTACTCCTTCACACCAACTCAGAGTAAGCTGCAGCCAGCACCAGGTATGTTTGTTTGACTCTATGTGTGTGACTGTGTTTTTCACAGTGTTTGTTTGTCACAGTGTTTGTCTATTTGTGTGGCTCTGTTTGTCACTGTGGTTGTCTGTTTGTCACTGTGTGTGTAATGTCTGCACCCGCACTACAGGGGGGATAACACAGGTGGG
>VKOC01004020.1:0-27243 GCA_009364415.1 Spea multiplicata
TAACTCACCCTCTGTCACACTCTTTTTCACTTTTCCTACATTCACAATGTCTCCACAGCTTTGCTTCTCGTTTTCCTCTTTTTTTCTTCTTGTTGTCTTCTTGTTTCTCCTCCAGTGATCTGCTTCTCCCAATGATCATCTGCATTACTCTGGCCTCCTGGAGTACTTCCACATCAGGGAGGACCCTCAGTGAACACCTCGGGCAGAGCCTGTCCCCTGATTGAAAGTTGTCAATGTTGTGCCCACTGAAGCTTGGTCGGAGGTACTCCGGAGGGGGTCACAATAATACAGGCAGATCTACAGTGAAAAAAGAAGCACAGAAACACTTCTCTTTCTTCATGGATCCGTCTGCAGTATTCTGGCCTCCTGGAGGACTTCTGCATCAGGGCAGAGTCTTGGAGCACCCCACAGGAACAACCTTCCCAACGTTCCTCCAGTTGGGGAGAGGTTGTACCCATGGTGAACTCTGAGGCTCCAACCAGATGTGGAGGTGCTCTAGAAGCCCAGGGTAATGCAGCAGATCAATGGGAGAAGTGGATCACTGGAGAAGAAAGAAAAATTTAAATATAGAGAAGAAGGAGGGGAAAACAAGAAGCAGAGCTGGGGAAAACAAGAAGCAGAGCTGGGGAAATGGAAATAGAGAAGGTAGGGAGACATTGAGACAGTGTGAGAAAGTGAATGACTTGACAGAGGTTGACAGAAGCTGAGTACAGAAAACAAAAATCAAACAAATTAGTACAGATCTGAATGCATAAGCCTACTTGCTTCCACATCTATGTAGGTGTAACATTACCTCAGCCATGAAGAGGGAGACCACACCCACTTAAAGAGCGTAGCTGATATTTGTATCATGTAAAAATCAGGAGTATGTACCCCTGTGCACATTGCAAGGTCCACAAAGCCATAGTTAGATAAGTTTGATGTGGATGAACTAGACAGATGTGACCTTAACCTCATTAAAGAACTTTGGGATGAACTGGAACATCAATTGCAAGTAAGCTCTTCTCGCCCAAGATCAGTGCTTGACTTCAAAAATGTTCTTTTGGCTGAATGACAGGTCCATATTAATGCCCGTTATGGAATTGGATGCCCAACAAGCTCATATAGGTGTGATGGTCAGGTGTCTACTTACTTTTTAATCTAGATTAATCTAGATTAAAACTGGTTTAATCCTCCATCTCTACCTCAGTGAAGCATTTTATTTTTGTATTTTGTGTTTGAGGGTTTGTAAATAAACATAATGATTTATTCAATTAATTCAAACACATAGATACCATCTCGAGGGAATAGAGTATGATAAATGCAGTCAGGTGGTGCTTTGTGAATACATCTTTGCCTTGCATGTATTAACACTTAACAACAGAGATATGTGACCTCAGTTACTGCATGTTTTGTCACAATTCAAAAGGCTATTTCGTGCTCCACTGTTCTGCAAATGATGTGTAAAATGAATGATTCTGCTGTGTTGCTCGTTCTTATACCATTTGATAAAATAATGCTGGTTAAACCTGTGCACATTATTAAACTACATTAAGTGCAATGTTATTTCAGATGTTTTTGCGAAGTAAATCCTTCATAAAAAAACTAAAATAGAAATAATATATTGCGGGATAGCAAGCTATAAAAAAAATGGCATATCTAAACAAAAAATATTCCTAGCAGTTACAAAAAAATCTATTATAATTAGCTCTAACTGAACTATGCAGCATTCTTGGTTTGACATCATATAGATGTATGTATGATTATAGATATAAGGGATTTCTTAATTACATTTTTTGCATGATGATATTTCCCAGCAAAATAAATGGCCTTGCATCCAATTATGATTAGCCTTTGTTATTAATTATGCAGCAGTTAATTTGTAACTTTGTAGATGCCAAATAACTTTGGAGACCATTTTGTGCTTGTGGTACATCATATAGTTCACAGTCAAAGAACGGGTTGACACCATTTGGCCTAGGGTGCAAGTATAACAGAGTGGCCCTCCACACTTACCTCATACACAAAGCCTACTCCATTAGCCTACCTTTCAGAGGCCTGGCATCACTTCTTATGGCATATAGTGCCAGCTTCCGCAAAAATATTGCAGGTTCACAACGGGAAATGCTTATGCTGGGCCTGCCCATATAGAATTCTGACTGGTCCATCAGGCAACTGTTTCACTGGCCCCTGGGCCAACCTAGCTAACATTATTTTTCACAGTGTTCTACAGCCCTAACAATCTAGATAATTATTGTATTAAATAATTTACTATAGGGTCACACCTCTAACCATGCCCCCTTTATCTTTTCAGATATTGAGAGGTATTTTATGGAAATTCTGGTTGGGAAAGCTAGTGGGATTGAACTATCCAAATTCAAACTAGTTTGTTGTCATATCATAAAAATGATTTAACTTATATGACAGTTGGAATGTCTGTGAATTTAATATTTGCCAGATAAAGGGCTCTACTACAGATGCTTCATAATTAAATGTTGCACAGTATAAAATGATGTATACATAATGGTGGATAATGTTTTAATGTAGACAACTGATGCCTAATATCAACATAGTTAAGGAACATTCCCATGGTGGTTGGGTTTCACATGTGTTTTTTTATGTAATACACCATAAAATACACAAAACTTCTACATCCATCCCTATATTTAATTGGCAGCTAAAGTTTGACGTGTGTTCAGCTCTTCAGAAGTGAATGTAGCAACCCATGGTACAGCAAGTTTTAATTGTTCTATTATGTATGCTGGGGATGCCAAAAAATCCAAGCCAAACCACATGCGACTGCAATCATCTTTCAAGGAAGATCTACAGTATGTGACTGCATTGGCATATGTCCCAGAATGCAGTGCTGTACGACATTTGTTTTTAGCTATTATACGGCTAATTAATATGTTGTGCGAGATCTGATGATATATTGTGTATGTTGTTGTTAAGCTATTTATGATTAAAAAAGAAGAGAGCTACTCCCAGAAGATAGAATGTTCATTAATTGAAAAAGATTTAGCCTGACTTCCCAAATGCTCATGCTGTGGCAAGGAAGAGAGAGAGTGTGAGATAACAAATGATAAGGGTTTTGCAAAAGATTTTATGTTCAATTCATAATCAGCGGATTTGTCTTTATAAAATGTATTATATGCATTGTGTATTTCGTACATTGTTTTATATTTATGATGTTTATGAAATGTAGAAAAGGTTAATGATAGGGCCACGGGCAGCCTATACCACTTTAGATGCAAAAGAGAATTGCAAACACTGTATTGTAAGTAATGTGCTGTCAGCTATGGTGGATGCAAAGTGAATATAGATTAAAATACATGAGCAAAGACAATAGTACTCAATAATAGATTATTAACATAGTTCTTACTGCTGGAAAAGTGGTTAAAGCTTTCACTAGGAATTTGTAATTAGTAAAATCTGAATCCAGCGTTTACTGATTTTCTTTTGCAGGTATCTAGATGTCAGGTCGCCTTTTCACACTTCGGGACTGGGGCTTTATCAAAACCTATTTTGTTTGTTAAAACATTTGATTGTTTAACTATGAATCCCCTTTTCCATATTTGATGAACCCCGCACGAATTATATATTGTTTTGTTCAAGAAAAGCAAGGCCTTAATTTACAATCATAGAAATACATAAAATAATAATTATAATGATAATAGACAATAGATAATAGTATCTACTATACTGTAGTTGAATAATGACCTAATTTATAATCAGCAACATCTCCTGTTTGGTCATACCCCACATACATATATTTATATGTTAAAGATGGCCACATGTTTACATATTACCATATATTACATATTTTAATACTAAGGCTTAAGTGGTATGGGGGGCAGTGAGTTTTTTTAAAATAATTGTTTTACTTAGTGTAGGGCTCAGGCTTCTTTACTTTATTTCTTTTCTTTTTTTTTGCTCAGTTCCCAATGCAGTATAAGTTGAGATCCCTTTGGTGACATATATATATATATATATTTTTTTATTTTTCCTTTTTTCCATTTTCATGACCTGTCTCTGCTGATCACACTGTGATCAGCAAGCAGGGCTCCATAGTCAGGATGTACTGGTAAATCCTAATGGCACTGCTTTTAAGGATGTAACGATACATCCTGAGAGGTGCAAAGGGGTTCAATATTTTTAATAATAGAAAATGGTGTGGGAAGCCCATAAATGTGTCAAATGAGGGTCCTTTATATATAGATCCAAGTACCAAAATACACATGAAGAGATGGCTACACTGCTGCAACAAATATGAAATGTTCTCATAACTGCACCCCCCTTAAATGACTTCTATTTGGAGCTCCAGTGGTACATTTCTTACCTTGGCTTTTTCTTTAAAGGTACCAATAAATGTGGACCCGTAATAGCTTGGGGTCCTGCACAAGAGGAAACATAAACATTTGCTAAACATTACTAGGGTTTCTTCAGGCAGAACTTTGGCCTTGCATTCCAAACTTTCAAAACATGTCATGCGTAAATTAAGTCCAGAACAGGTTGCCAAATTTAGAGGGCAATTTTCTCTGGCAAACTCGTGAAAGGGAATTTGCAACTTGCAAGCAACTCTAGGGTTACATTTTTTTACAGGCGGGGTGCAAAGTGGTGCTGTGGCAAATAATACGGATGCAATCAGCGTGATAGATGTAACGAAAAAAACAGTTGATCTTACCGGATCTAATGAATATCTACCAAAATCAATTTTAAAAAATGAAAATTTCAGTTGAGGGGGGGCCAACCCTTTGTATGTATTCCCATCCCTCCCACACTAAACAGGATTGTGAATATCGCCTCATGGTGGACAGATCTAACAAAAAACCAGTTGATTTTACGGGATCTATTATCTACCAAAATCAATAAAAAAGTCAAAATTCAAGTTGAGGGGGACGGGCAATTAGACCTGATCGAACCTGATCTAACGTGGAGCTATCATAATCAATAACAGTTTCTTGAAATTTGTTAATATTGCATATTTTAGGGTAGATCTAACCTGGGGGTGGGAGGTTTATTCTTTTGCAAGCGCTAATGGGAGTTGACTTTAGTGAATTCATGAAATTATGGACTTTTTTTAAATAGCAAGATGTAAAATGTAGAATTTGGGAACTATGAGAGTTGTTTTTTTTTTAATAACCCAGTCCAAAGCAGCACCTTATCAAACATTTTTAAGAACTATGCTCTGAAAATGTCTACTCAGCTACTGTACTATAGCTTAAAAAGGAAAACTGCACAAGACATATTACTCACCGGTTTCAGTAAATTAACCTAAAATGGAACTCTGAATTATCTTTATATGCAAAAAAGAACATAAAATATGCCAATAAAACATAAGTACATTGATGCTACTAATTTATGCAAAAAGACATGCAAATGTTTGTCTATAAATGCATTCAAGATATTTCATGATGCAGTTTTAACAAGAAATAGGGATTTGTTAGCAAAGACAAATTACTGGTATGCCAGAGTAGATATATAGTATTGTTTAAAACGTAAGGTGATTTGATTCTCTCTTCTTTTTCTTGAAAACTTTAATTTGGAGGTTTTTTAATGCATTTTTAATGCAGCCAATACTTTGGGCAAAATTAAACTGCTAAGTTTAGCTCACTTTTAGATAAGTTCAGCTCAAATGCGCCAGATTCACACTGCATGTGAACTGCCTACAATTTTAGCTACCTATCAGGGGGTACTTATAATCATAGTGAATAGAGCTACAGTTGTGTTAAACAGGTCAGAACCCTTGAACAGTAACATTTGTTGCAAGGTCATTGCATGTCAACAATCTAGTCCCTCTTTGGGACAGGTCAGTAGTGGTAGAAGTTGAAGGACGTCATTTTCTTTCTATAAGCATTAGGTTAGATAATGTTAAAGAGTGAAACAAGACAAAGGGTTACAACGTGTGGTGTGTCCGGGAGTGATTTGTCCTGTAAATGAACTCTGCAGACTAAAGCACCGCAATGGCCACACAAGCAACAATAAAGTTAAGTAGAAAATGCTATCAACTCTATTGGTCTGTCTGGACCAGACTTGGAACATGCAGATGGTTGCTTGAGTGAATGTACCACATATAAAATGTGTTTGGAAATGGCCACTGAAATTGACATTTTGTTTCTCAAGAAAGCAAGCAGTCCTTCTTGTCTTCTCTTACCTTTCTGATACATAGCAGAATAAAACTGCCAGGTTTGCTTTTCTTGTCACAAAGAATAGATACCAAAAACCAAAAAGTAATTTATGGTATTGGCAAAGAAAGGTCATTGCAATAAAAGCTTCCTGTTGTCAATGTAATGGGCATGACATTTATATGCACAATTCTTGGCCGGGAGTTACTTAATGTAGAATTAATCTTTGATCTTTAATCCCTTGTGGTAATGAAGACATTGATATGAATGGAAGACAACTGTAATGAGTAATCTGATATTAATACACTAAACCAGAGATTTTAAGAAATGCCTGTGATGTTTTGCATCTCTCATGGTTTCTACTGCATGTTTTCCAATGATACCTTTAGGAATGAACTATCGCTCAAACTGGCAAGTGTGCTAGCTTTGCTACAAGTGCAAAGTGCCACATAATAGTAATGTTATATTTGTTTTGTTAAAAAAAAGTAGAACTGATTTACATTTGAAGAAACACAGACTGCCAGAGGCATTTCTATATAAACACAATATTCTAAGCCTTTTGGTGCCTGCACTAGATTGGAGCCTGGATGTGAAATTATTCACATGTGTATTATTGTAATTATTGTAATAAGTACAAGGACAGTATTTGCTGATTCCTACAATAACTGTTTAGAATGATATAAAAAATATGTGTTTATGTTTAGGGTGTGTATCTATTGTACATATTTCAACCCCCTTTCTGTTCCTTGTAAGTTCTATATTTTCCAGTAAGTCTGGTCCTCTTAGTCTTTCTCAACCTCCATAGCTTCTCTATGGGCACAACTTATACAGAGAGTATTGTGATTTAATACTTTTCTCCCTTCGAATGAGTTAGTCTATAAATGTTCAAGTCTTGGTTTTTGGCTTTTATAATGCAGTCCCTACCTTTGGCAGAATTAAAGAACTGCTAAGTTTAGCTGAAATTTAAAGGACTCCATTTTAGATGAATTCTGCTCCTGATTTGTATGTGAACTGCCTACAGCTTTAGTTACCTTACCTGGCACTCATAGTGAACAGAGCTGCAGTTGTTTTAAATTGGCCAAAATACTTGAAGAGCAACATTTCTTGCAAGGTCATTGCCTACCAATGATCTAGTTTCTCTTTGGGACAGGCTAGAAGTGGTAAACTTTGAAGGACATCTTTTACTTTCTATAAGCATTAGGCTAGGTGATGTTAAAGAGTGAAACAAGACAAAACTTTAGCATATGTTTTCTAATCATAAAAAAGCTTTGAAGGATTCACCTACACAAGCTTCCACAAAAAATATTTTTCCAAATCTGAAGGGTTTTTAGTGTGTGCAGAGGTGGTAAATGAACTCTGAACACTTAAGCATTGCATTGGCCACACAAGCAACAATAAAGGTAAGTAGGAAATGTTATCGACACTGATGGTCTGTCTGGACCTAATCCTCAAACATTCAAATAGTTGATACACTGATTGTACCACATTTATACATTTTCATTAGTTTGTATACAACCCCCAATCTCTCCCAATGTAACTGGACCATAGGAGGTTTTAGACAATCAACTTAACATTTATTCAGCAGACTAAATAAATAAGACCATAAAAATTTCAACTACACTATGAAATGTTTCTATTTTTGAAGGACGCATCGTTCTGGTTATGTTATGCTCATTACAGCCCTCAGAAGTTTGTAGAGCATGCGGTAATGTGTACATTTCTGTTAAATTGGTACATTCAAATGTAAAAAAACACAGCTTTGTAGGAGAGATATAGGGCATAACATAGATTTGACTTAATACAACAGATGTTTAGAATAAAAATACAATTTTATAGTATGTGTATGTATTGTTCATATGTCAACCCCTTTATCGTTCCTTGTAAAGCTTCTATTTTTTAAAATCTGGTCCTCTTAGTCTGTCTCATCCTTCAAAACATTTCTTTGGGCAACAAAATGACTACTCTACAAACAGTATTGGGATTAATCAACTTCTTATATTTGAGCTAGCCTACTAGTGTTTAAGTCTTAGGTGCATTTTTTTCTCAGGCTCACATAGTTTTTCTTGATGTCTTAATTTAAAACATTTTATTTTTACATTTCTACATACAATGTGACCTATGTAAATTGTAAAAGTATACCAGTGTTTTCAGCAAAACCCAAAACCATTTTTATATGTTTTTTTAGTCTATTCGGTATTCAGATAGTAGATTACATTTCAGGACACTGTAAACTACAGAGACTGACTGCAGATAAACCTAGGGCACATAAAATTACTAGTGGGGGGTTATAATTCATAATTTACTTGTATAACAAAATGTAGCTACAAGGTTTTTTTTTGTACCCACACAAATTATATATAATGTGTTATATATAATTTTTTTAAATGGTGACATTTAAAAAAAAACACTTTCTGACTTTGATCGGAAAACCTTTTACTCACCTACAAAAGCTAATAAAAAAAACCCTGCTTGATAGATTCTAATATTTGTCCTGAGTTTAGAATTATACACTGTTGTAATGGTTTATTTTGCAGGTTATAGGGCAACAAGTACAAGTAGCATATTGCTATATCAAAACCATTTCCCCCAAAAAATTAGTGATCAACATTGTAACACTGATATCTGTCATGACTCATTGAATCAACTGCCAAAATGTACATATTTTTCAAAAGTAGAAAACTTTCAACTTTCAACTTTGAGTATTTTAATACTTTTCATGTGGCCATGAGGCACTCCAATATCTGTTCAGCAACATTAATGCTTTTAATGAATTAATGAATTATATATATATATATAGATAGATAGATAGATAGATAGATAGATAGATAGATAGATAGATAGATAGACATATATACACATATACAGTCTTGTGAAAAAGAAGATATACTCTCTTTAAATTCTATTTACATATCAGGACATAATAACAATCATATGTTTCTTAGCAGGCCTAACAATTAAGTAAATACAACCTCTAATCAACAACACCACATTACATAATTTATTCAACACAAATAAAGCCAAAATGTAGAAGCCATGTGTGAAAAGCTAAGAAGGTATTTTTTAAATAAACTGTTTTGTTTAGGATAAGGGAAGTCATTATCTTAATAAACAACATGAAGTTGTGCAACAAGAGAGGAAACTTGCGGACACATATTTTAAAAACATTTACAATGATTATCAATTTGGAATCCAAATTATACATTTTACTGCTACAATCAAAAGCTATGTGCATAAAATAAATAAACGAATTAACCCTTATTCAAAGTTACATATAGGGGCTATAGATATTAAGTCATATGTCTATCTGCTTGCCACCATTCATCAGTATAATTACAGATCTTGGTAAATGCGATAAATAAACTAATTATGGGTTCATCACTGGATGGTAGAACTCAACATCTGCCCTGGGTGCTCTCCTATCTGTGTCTTCATTATTCTTACATCACCTCTCTCTCCTATGCCTGTTCCCCCTTGCCTCACTTTCATCTCTTAGGTCTTACCACTCATTTGGGCTATGTCCAAGATTCTTTCACACATTATCTGTTCTCTGTCAGCCTAGAGGAAAGCTATTGATTTTTCCCCAGGAGTATTAAACATGTAATTGAGAACAGTTTAAATGGTTGCATTTAAAAGGATCTCTTGAGACTATGGCAAGTACATTTAGGGAAAAAGGCTCAAGGAGCTCAGACTCCCTCAATCCACTTTGCTTCATGGTGAAAATCATTATTAAAATATATTAACTATCATCAATTAAAACTAAAGACTTTGAGACAGCAATGCATAGCTTAATATTTACCTTTAACTGCCAGAAAGATATGGGAATGCTATATAAACATGAAGTATTTCCAAAATAGTGCAACATTTAGTTTAAATTTTGTAAAAAATATTTTCATTAAAAAAAAACGATTTAAACTAAATGTTGCGCTATACATCTGAAAATGGTGAAAGGAAATCTCTATTTGTCATTAAAAAAAACAATATGGAAAATATGTGAGTACAGCATGTAAGTATGGAAATCTGGTATCATGGCTGAACAAACACATATCAAAAATGCAAAACGTGTTATGGTACAAAATACAAAATACCCTTTGCAAAAAATAAGTTTGCTTGTCTAATAATGTGCAACTTTTATACATTAAATGTGGACATCCTTGCTCTGGCAACAGTGCACAAAATCACCTTAAATGGTACAGTAAGAAATTTCAGCCATCTTGTGAATCTTTAATTTAAAATGTAATGGCGCTTTTTGATTACCAATCAACACAAGGAGGACAGCAGCATGCTGGGATACAGAATTTTCTCAGCAGAAGAGACAGGAAATGTAAGAGCAGGAAGTTATCAAGCTAACACGTATCCAGAAATGTTTGTCTGCCATTGACAACAAGTACTTTGTTTTCCCTTGTTTTGTAACAAAATAAATACTGTTTTTTCTCTTGAATAAACTCGCACTACTCTGTAGTTGTAAAAACATATTCATACTCTTGCTGTGTAATGAAAATACATAGCAAAAAAGTGATTTCTTAATGTTACGTTGCATTGAAATAAATGCATGTAGATGATCACGTGTCTGAACATCATATATTTTAGCAATATAAAAATCAAATAGATTTGTAGTAAAAAATATACAAAATTAAAAAATAAAAATGGATTGAACTCAAGTTCTCAGTTGGTCAAAGGCTAGAGAAGAAAGGAAGAGCCAAGTGGCAGAGAAATGACTGAGATATTCAAGTCCACTACAATGAAAATCATTTAACATGTAAATACACTGAGAACAGTCGTTTGGGTAACGTCCTAGTTCTGGCCTTGTTGATCAAGTACTACTTTTGTTCATTTACATGGAAGAGAAAAATCTTAGGTGGTTCTAATATTAAGCTTGCGTCTATAGCTATTCATTTGAATCACAGTGACATATTGTACAGATTTCTTGTTTGAAGTTAGTGTGTTGTGAAATATCTGCATGCCCCCTAATCACAGCAGACATTCTGTTCTAGCAGATATAAAGAATATGGGAATACGCTCCAGATCTTTGTTAGCTGTAGGGTATGGTACATTCCAATAAAAGAGCTAGCGATCCGTGAGTACCTTAACATGCTGACTTCAGGTATCTCTGTCACTTTCTGTTTGTGCAGGTCTGTCATTTCTAAACCCTCAAATATCACATCATGCCAGGGAGAAGGCAATGCATTCAACCTATTTACATATAAATATTTTTCACCTTTGTTAACAATGTACAGAGCACATTAAAAGCTAAGTCTCAGACTATAACGTTTATGAAGAAAATGTATCCAAAACTAGATGGATACTCAGAATAGTGATTTTTAAAACACATTGGGCCTAAACAAAAAAAGCCACTGACATTTATAATATTTCACCCAATTAATTAATGATTAAGTCTCTTCTTCAATTGAAAACCAGACAATTAATATGCCTCTTTCTTTTGCCAGTCCAGGTCTTGATGATATTATCTAGCTTTAGGTTTTGAATTAGTCTGTTATATATAGGATGGTATATTTCGTAAAAAGCGAGTGGGACCCCACTGAGCATCTGCATTTCAGGGGCGTCTGTGTGTTTTACCCCCATAACAAGTGCAAGCTGTTATGAAGATAAGCTCTGAACAAGGTTACAGTACAAGTTTGTGTGCATTGGCATATAGTGCTACAGTTCTGCATGTTAGCATATAGTGTGTGTAAGTGTATAGAGATAGAGTGTGTGTATGATATTATATGGTCAAAAAGTCTATGGTCTGTGTCAGTGTGTGCATGTTAGTGAATAGTTTTAGAGTGGGCCACAAGTCACACAAACCAGAAGCTATTGGTAGCATACATAAATGAATTTAATTACATTTAAAGCTGTGACAGTAACACTTTCCCTTTAGAGGAGAAAGTTTGTATAGAAGTGAGAAGAACATGATAATTCTGGTGTGTTATTAAATCTGACAACGATTTGTTGACATCCTAACATTACACGGCACATGATAATATACCGTATAAAAGATCAAGGTGATAATTCCCACAGCTTTCTAAGCTGCACTTATAGAACAATCATGGATATAGTATTATTGATTGTAATGGTACTTTATTGTTTTTCTCTTCTTTGGATTTTCTCGGGTACCTTTACTACACTGCCACATTTATAGCAGTTAAAAGGGCTGAAGAAGACAGGAACTCTCAAAGTATTCAACCATATCCATGAACTAAGCTTCCTTACAAAAAGTGCATTCTCTGGTAAACACTGCCGCAGCTTCCTATTAGACAAGATTGATTTCAAGCAAACCTATCTTTGTGAGGTCTATAGAAAAAATAATCCAAAAAACTGTGGCGCACGAATATGGCAAATATAACCTTAAAATATTAGCAATGTATAATATTTTTTACTTTCACTTATATAAAGGCCTCTGCTGCTCTGTGTTTATCTCCATGTATTGTTCACATGCTGGTTTTCTAGGTCATTGCACCCGCCCGTGCTGTTTAAAAATCAATATCAGTAAAACCATGTTGGGAATTTGCACTTCCTTGAATATCATTTTTTCTGAGACCATGGGGACTTTAAGATACATGTTACAGTAAATTGATTTTATCTTTCTTGAAGAATTTCTGTGTAAAACACTTTAAATCTGTTGTGTGTTGTTCTAAAACAAGAGAGTGCATATTTATAATTTTTAGTATCATATTACATATATTATTGCCCTTACTTTAAACAGTGTGGGAAGAAAGATATTTTTTTTCAACCAGCAAAACATCCCACTGGATTTCATCCAAAACTCTTTATTTACCTTCAGAATTTAAACTGTTATTGACTCTGCTTTATGTTATCTTGAAATAAATATATGAGACAAGCTAAAGTACCACCTGCTTAAGCTGAGTCTGCCTTCTGTTCAGAAAGAACATACATAATAATTATATTCATTTTTTAATAATATTAATAAAGGACTGCATTAAAAATAACAATGAAAATTTGAAGAAAACGTGTGTGGGCAGTGAGCTACTTAGATCACAATTCTGATTGGGATTATATCACTGTTTATATTAGTAAGCAAATCAACTGCATTGTTACATGGTGACACATAGATGTTTTAGTGTAAGTGTGTGTTTTAGAGTATGCATGTGTATGTTAGTATGCGTGTATAAATGTATGCGTGTCCTATTGCGCATATTAATATTAAATGGTGCCACCCCCCCAGACACAAAATATAAAAAAATACTCCAAACAGTCTGTACTGCTGTTTCTTTATTTATATATTGTTTATTTTGTGTGTTTTGGGTGAAGTGTATTTTTGCATGTTTTGTGCTAACTCAATATTATTCTAAATGGGATGCACCAGAGCTACAAAATGGAACATGGTTGTAGAGTCTGTGAATCTGTTTTGAGGAGCAGAATTTGGAAAACATGTCTACAACCCACCCATGCTCTGCTTACTCCCCTGTCAATTTACCTCAACTTAGTATAGGCCTGCCCCTTTCAAAGGTTTGCCAGGCTCCCCACACCTGATTATCCGTGGTCCTTAACAATCCACTCACCCAGATGAGGGACCGTCTCAGGTAGCCTACCCTAGTAAGTTCCCAGGTGTTGGGATTACTTGTGATGAAAATGTTTCCTATTATCCAAGAGTATTTCATTGTATTAAGCATTCACATCTTCATTTCTGCAGATATTACCATTTCATTGATATATGGTGATATGACTACTTTTTAAACTTAACACCAGGATAACATTTTGCACAAGTATGATATATATGATCCTAGATGTCAGAATTATTATTTCTACCTAAATTAATCTCTTTACCTCTTTAAGTATCCTCCCACCCCCAGGTGCCATGTGTGCTTGTTCGATGAGTACCACTCAGTCATTCGTTAATCACATGGGGTGGTTCTTCTACCTGTGTGTGCGCAGATGGCAATTCTTGCAAGGAAGGTCCAATGACAAATAGGACAGGAGATGGGGAGCTTACCTCTTTTGTTCTGCAGCCGTCCTTTTAGCCTCACATGATTCAGCACCTTTATGTACGGCAGAACAACATGTAGTCCAATTCATTGAGCTTTGTATCCAAGAGTCAGAATTGATTTTGAACACTTTAAGAGCAACTCTGAGAGTGTCCTTTTGAGTGTCCAATAATTTTGAGCCCTGTGGAACTGCTATCCTTACTGCAACACGCCATAACAAATTTCTCTTTGGCAGCTAATGGTCTGGCATACTAACTACATACAACATAACTTGGTAGGTTTGCTTGAGCAAGTACCTCAGCGGCCAGGATCTTGTGTTGCCATTTGATGTTGGGGATTTTTTGAAGGCATTGTTGTGTGGACGTGGTTCATCCTCAATATCATACAAAGTCATGAATGTTTTATTACAATTCTGCTCTTCATTATTGCATGGTGGCATGGAATATATGTTGGCGGCTTGGGGAGATGGTGGCCTAGCATCTCTCATTTTCTCAGATCCCTGTGTAGCACTTGCAAACTGTTATGAAATTGTTCCAAAGCAGGTTTTCTCCTTGCCAATTAACCCCTTTCAGATTATAATTATTCACATTTGCAATCCATGTTTTGTTCGCTGGATTATATTTGAATTTCCCTTTCTCCTGTTTTAATTTCTCATTTTCATTCAGAAGGCTTTTCTGTTTTAGACACAGAGATATAAATGTTTAAAGAAGTGGTAATTGATTTTTGAACATTTAAGTTGTTATGGGTACTTATCTCAATATTTTATTGGAAAATAAACCACTTCTTTGTTTATAAAGAGCTCAAGATCCATTATATGGATTGTTCTTCGAAACATAATTGGAATTCTTATTGGACCATACTAAGTTACTCTTTAATATTACCATAATGTTCACTACATAGTAAATATGACATGAATCAAAAATGATTTGGAATAATTTTTTGTTTTGTTTTTGGTCCATTCATTTTCAGACATTGAATTTTGTTTCCTGCCCTTTCAGTTTAGATGAATTTTAAAGGGCTTTTTCCAATTGGAAAGACATTTCTTGTCGCTAACCCCCAATGTCTCACACTAATTCTCATGCTCTCTCCCTACTTTATCTGCCAACTGTTTTTAACACTCTTTTATGACAGCTCCGCTTCATGTCTTGCCTCTTCTGTCTTCTTGTCTCATGGCGTGTGCTTTGTTTTGTTATTCTGCAGAAGTACTCCAAGAGGCCAGAGATTTGATGAGAAAGAGGTGCATAAATGCTTCCACTGTGTGTCCCATGGGGGCAACCTCCCACCACTCCTCCAATCGAGGGGGAGGGTGTGTGCAGAAGCTCCGCCCTTTAGTGGAAACACTCGGAAGAACTGGATAACACAGCAGAGAGAAGCAAACCAAGAAAGAAGATAGAAGAGAACAAAGAAGAACAACAAAAGCAAGACAAGAAGCAGAGGGACACAGAAGCAGTTGGTAGAGAAGGTAGAGAGATATTGAGATAGAGTGTGAGAGAGAAAAAGTGACAGTAAAATAACGAAATACAAACAAAAAATTCAGAGCTCTCTTCTTTGTTTTCTGTTGTTTCATTTGGGCCTTCCTTGTATTACCAAAATTGGCAAATACTGTTAAAATTAAAATTGGAATCGAAACCCACAAGTCTAATGATCATGCACCTCCCACTATACGTAACAGGCAGTGAGTTTATTTACTAAAGTGGAAGTTTCAACCTGAATTTACTATGCATTGCTAAAAGCCATCCTTGGTTTTTCCTGCAGGAATGGCTCTGCTGGTGCTACATAATTCAAGACATCTCAAAGATTTAACAAATGAAGCTGTAACTCACCTGTAAACTCTTCTGGCACTCCCCTTTAGTAAATAAAACCCCTTCAAGATGCATGTGCTACTCCTGCATCTTGTCATTGTTTTGTAGTTTAGACAGATGCAATAGATATTTTGTTTGCATTATTCAGATGTTGTTTTGAACAGTTTCAAATAAGCAATACTACTTTTTCTGCAAGAGGAAAATGGTTCTTCTCTGCCATCATATTCTATGTATCTGTATTTATGAAATAAAACACAGTTTTTATTTATTAAAATGGTTTTTTTCCCCCTGTTTTTAGTCATGGATGTCTGCACAAATGTTTCCATTATTTGAGGCAAAGTCAGGCCCAAAGTGATCAAAGTTCAATCACATAATGCTTAGCTTTTGTACTGACATCACACCTTTTCCCTTCAGACCATATAATGTCTTAATCTCTGCACCACATAGCTCCCCAAAACATAACCTGCATGTTAATTCCCCAACATTTTGAGGTACTCATATTTCTAAGGCTTCCATCTTTCTGTTTTTTTGGGCCACATCTGCTCTTATTTTTCTTGACCCCTGCATTATTGTCACTATATGACAAAAAGCAGCCGCCTTGCAGATTTTTTAACCTTCCAGTTTTCTGCAACTTAAAAATGTGATTTTGAATTATTATTGCAAGGTAACTTGTGATACATAGAAACAGTGGTCCTGAATTCTCAGCAAACAGAAAAGGGCCACAGGAGTATATAAACTCACTACCGTATAGCCTGCATCTAATTTTCAATCTGCATTCTTCGGGTGAAAATGTTTTACATTTTCTATGTCTTTTTTCTATTTTTTGACTGGCTTTTATTTTTTTAATTGTCTATTCATTAGTCTTAAAATTGAGGGCTGAGGGTTTTGTAGGTCATCACCATACCTGGGAACTCTCCGGGTTTGACCCTGAGATTGCCGGGTGAGCTCCCTGCTCATTTTCCCTTTAAATGGGGGTGTTTCCCGCTGCCGTCAATGGGAACGCCCCTGACGTCAGCGGGACCGCCCACCGACGTCAGAGGGACCGCCCTACCGACGTCAGAGGGACCGCCCTACCGACGTCAGCGGACCGCCCGCTGACATCAGTGGGCAGTCCTGGCCGCGTCCCACAAGGGAAGGCTCCGGGTAGCCGGAGCCCAGAAGTTCCCAGGTATGGTCATCACTAGTTAGATCTTTAACAGGTAAGGTTTTATTTGTATCCCTATCTGATGATTGGCTCAAAATTTGGCTTGAACCATTATTTATAATGTACTTTTATTAATGTGTTTGGGATGTAATTTCATATTGAACTTCCATGCCATTCCCTGTAACTTTGAAGTTGTGGGTGTTAATTTAAAGCCAAATCTGAACTTTTTCCCCACTGGAAATCCTAGTGAATACTTTAAACTAGACTTGGGCGCCGGCCAGCTCTTCATGTCTGTCTTCGTGGGGGGGGGGGGGGGGGGAATCTTCGTATTCCACAAATATTTCTCTCCTGTGTTCGGTTTGGGCAGCATCGCAGGGGTTAATGGGAGCGGAAGTCAGCAGGTTGGCCGTCAGGAGTTAAAAAGGCCGTGCGAGTGAGCCTATTGGTCGCCTGCAGGGGCCTCCACTGGCACTTGTACCATGTAATGTCATATAAAATAAACATTCTGTAAGAGTTAAACTGCGTATCTATCAAATAATGGGAGTAAAAGAGAAAGATTAATTTGTTTTATGTTAGATTTGTCCTGTAAATAAAATTCTCCCTCTGCTTGGCTGTACAAATCTTGTTAATGTTCCAGCATACTTAATATGAATCTATTTGAAACATGTTTATTTTGTGTTATTCCCTTCAACTCTGAAAATGTTAATTAGTTGGTAATTGATGTTGATATAAAATCTTCTAATTCATTTCTTAATTATGAGATTTTCACATCTTTAACCTCTTCATGACCCAGAATTCTCACATCCAAGCTTTTTGCTTGTTTTGTTTACCATGTTTCTTCCATCATGATTTCCCTTTTTAATGTTCTGTGTGCCCACACAAATGACATATTTGTCAAGGAATGACATGGTTATGGGTTTTTGGAAGTTACAGGGTACAAATTGGTACATGTCCATAGAGGTTCTTAGGTCGGGGTGAGCCTAGGGTTAAGATTGGTGCAAGATTTTTTTGTCACTCCTCCATAACTAGAACACATGTACATGCTAACACTTAACCCCTTAATGACAATGGGCGGTCCCTAAACCCATTGAAAACAATGCATTTTTAACCCGTACATGTACAGGCTTTGTCATTAAGAGGTTAAACTTGCTCTAACAGCTCACTCTAACCCCGTTCACTCTAACACCATATACATACATACATAATCTCCCTTCCTCCTCTCCCTTGGACTACTAACCCTAGGCTTACCACTGACACCATATGGCAACACGTTCACACAAATGCTAATAGCATATACTTACAAACGCACCCTCATGCTAACATGGAAGAGTGGAAAGGAGATTGATAGACAATGGCTTGAAAGCTTTAATCCCCCGTCAAGAGCCTGCAGAAAAGTTTCGATAACTAGGATGTTTTAGTTGATCACCAAATTGAGATAAAGCTGCTGTTACCTAAGAAGGACCAGTGTTAATCGAAGAAGGCAAAATGTGTATATTTTTGGCTAAAGTCTAACTACATTGTACACGTATTACAAAAGTTCTTATCTGTGATGACCAAGCAAAGGTAGTATGAATACTGGTAAGGAAAGTTTCTTAAAGAGTGAAGGGACATTGCCCTTAAGGACAACAGATATATAGCCACACTTCATAATTTTCTTCTAGGTCTTGGGAACTTATTAGCAAGGAAATTAAGTTGACATATTATAGATGATTATTCTGCTTTAAGTACAAGGGGGGGGGGTACCATGTAGGCTACGGTGAAATGAAGAGGGACACAGGAAAATACACCTGGGATAGGAAAAGAATCAGATCATAGGTATGTGGTAAGGGATACAGAAAGATTTTCAAATTGGCAATCCTTGAAAGGATAAAGGCTCCCGTAGAAGTGAGAATGGACAGATGTGGATGCAAAACATAATTTTATTTTATTTTTTTTAGGAGAGAAAACACATAAGTTTATAATTTGTGAAATTTAATGACAAGTTGTAGATTAAAACCTTAATTTAAAATGGAATGTGTGTAAGTGAAACAAATAACTAGTATGTGAGTATTGAATGACTATTAAATGGCATTATTCTCTAGACTCAGTGATCAAGTGAAACTAATCCTCCCAGGGAATAAGGGAAGAATTGGAATCTAGTGCATGTGCGTTCTAATGCTTCAGTCTCTTGCAAAAGAGGTAAGGAGGTTATTATTGTTACCATTGATTTATATAGTGACAAAAAATTACGTAGCACTTTTGTACAGAGCATAAGAAGGGAAGTTACAGACAACATATCCAGACTAAAACATGAGGTAGAGAGGCCTGCTTGCAACTCAGCATTAAAGCTATAGATCAAACCCCCTAAATCAGCGGCCCCCAACCTTTTTGGGACCAGGGACCGGTTTTATGGAAGACAATGTTTCCACAGACCGGGGGTGTTTGGGGTTTGATTCAAGTGCATTACATTTATTGTGCATTTTACTTCAATTAATTATTATTATTAATATATGTATTATTATCTATTATTATTAATATATTTATTATTATCTATAATACTACACAGCACTCCATACCTGGCTGTGTTTAAATATAAAACTTTTAAAGTAAAGTAAAGCTACTCCTTCTCTGGCTGCCTGTCCTTCTTCCTCGTGGTTGCCGCCTAACAGGAAAAAAATGCAGTGTGGAAACAGATGACCAAATACACACCAGGACAGGCTGTGCCACACCGACCCCCAAGCACACATCAGGACAGTCTCTGCCACATCGACCCCCAAACACACACACCAGGACAAGCTCAGCCACACCGACACCCGCATCAGTATAGGTTAATCTACACAAAGCATAAAAAATGCTTCCCACACTGGTTTGTTGTCTGTGTGTTTTCCCCCTTGGATATTGATGCCCCAGCTAGGGGCCCCTTTAGTTTGAATGTATTCCCCCCACACCCCTGTGTATTGTCCCATGTGTATTTGTGCCCCCAGCGGCCCCCCGTCACCTCAATGTGGGCCTTGCAGCCCAGTTGCTTATAGGCCACTGACCGGTGGTTGGGGACCCATGCCCTAAATTACAGGAGCACAATTTATCCACACATTAATTCATACTCTCACTCATTCACATAATTCATCCATACATGAATTCATTTTCTCACTCATTCACACAAAGCATCCGCATATTAATTAATTCATTATCTCACTCATTCACACTCTTTATTTATTTTAATATTCTTACTACCCCCTTTCTCACTATCTACCCGCTCTACCCCCTTTCTCACTATCTACCTCCTCTACCCCCTTTCTCACTATATACCCTCCCCCCCTTTGTAGTTCACTTATTTTGCAGAAGTCCTGCGGTGGGAGCGTGAGGCCTCTATATTCCGGCCCTCAGCATGAAATGCCGGCACCACAAGCAAGCTAGAGGCCTAGCGGAGCAGACTGAGGGGTGCCGAGCGTTTGCTGAAAACTATCCTCTGCGTCAAAAAAAAAAAGGATAGCGTTTTTATTGGCAAGGCCACCAATTCCCTTTGCAGGACTGTCCAAGGCAATCCTGGTCACCCTAAGGAGGGCTGGATTAGATAGGTTTAAATATACTTCCAGCCACTGCCACATATTCTGGCAATGATTTTTGACATATATAAACACAAATACTCTTTACCCATCAAACACTTACAATAAAACCCAGTACCACTATCTCTAAACTTCCTCTGCATTTCAAACTAAAAACCGCCACACACGTTTCTATAGGACAAAAATACA
Source organism: Spea multiplicata (assembly GCA_009364415.1). Taxonomy (NCBI): domain Eukaryota; kingdom Metazoa; phylum Chordata; class Amphibia; order Anura; family Pelobatidae; genus Spea; species Spea multiplicata. The sequence goes on from VKOC01004020.1 coordinate 20,725, forward strand.
TGCATAGACAAAACAAATCTCCTTATTTCTTATGCACAAGGCTCCTCTCTTGCTTCCATGCTGTTATACTGCAAACTCACAGTATCCGGCATATTGCAGCTACAACTCTTTGGCCAATGGTGGTGCTGCAGCCATACTAGAAGACAGGGGATCCCCTAACTACTAAAGCTAAGCATGTGTCTAGTGTTACTAATGGATACTCCACCACTAGTTTCACTATTCATACAATCTATCAATAAGCAAAATGTCAGAGAACAAATCTGTCTATGTACACCATTTTGGGGTTCTATTTTTGTTAATGGAAACAGGCATATGGTTGAATTCATACTGTTCCATATTTATCTGGTAATCATTATCTATGTGTAAGGAATATGGGAGTTTTAAATGGGATAAATGGGTTGATTGTTCAGCTACAATCGTTTACATGCTTTATATTTCAAGTGCTTTACTATTTTCTTCTAATCATGAGTGAGAAGCTGGGAGATAGCCCATTCACTAGATTCCACTACAGAGCTAATAATACCTACACAGAACTTCATTAACTGGTTGTCTCTAGGTGTTTTGTAAGCAATTTGAAAAATAATTGCAGTGCTTACTAGTGATCCATTTAAATGACTGTAAACAAACAATAGTTAGACTGTGGTATATTGAAGTGTGTGTAAATGTGTCTGCAGTCTCGGTCTTGCGAATGTGTTGCCTGCTGGGAAGATATTTGTATTGAATGGTATGGTCAGGAAAGGTGATGGAAACCCTTCCACTTAAATTTAAGGGGTAGTAGAAGTATTATTAAACACCCATCTACAGACACCAGACATGCCAGAAGGCTTGTTTTCCCTAAAAACAAGCCTTTGGCTTGTCTGGTGTCTGTAGATGGGTGTTTAATAATACTTCTACTTACCTTCAAAACCCGTCTGGGCTCAAATGCATTGTTTTCAATGGGTTTAGGGACCACCCATTGTCCTTAAGGGGTTAAATTTAAGTGGAAGGGTTTCTATCACATTTACCCACCACAACACCACATACATATATATATAAATAATGGACCAAAAACGACCAACTCTGTATTGACCAGTGCTCCCACAATGAAAGTTCAGTAGATAGTGTCAGCAAGACTGACATGTAGAAGGGAATCTTAGTAGTTTGACAATCCTTGTAAATATGTACAGAAATGGAAGTGAAAAGACAGTGATTGCTAACAAATTACAGAAAATGGCTGCTACAAAGCAGAATAATGAACAGCACTAGAATTTACTAGAAAGGGTAGGGGTTGGCTGAATAAAACCTGACTAAGGAACCCCAATAGGCACAAATAACCTGATACACTAGGTTCCAATAGTTCCAATTGATGTTGTTTTGAGGGAAAAGGTTGGTCACACCAAATATCAGTTTGATTTAGATTTTTTTTCTGTTCTCTCACTTTGCATTTTGTTAAATGATAAAAATAAATCATTAATATGGCTATTTTTGGCTATGGCTATTGAACTATTTTTGAAAACATTCTTACAGAGTAGGGCATTTGTGAGGTCAGGCGGTGATGTTGGACAAGAAGATCTGGCTTGCAATCTCCATTCCAGTTCATCCCAAAGATGTTCTATGGTGTTGAGGGTTAATGTTTTCTTATTTTCTTGCGGAATTCATCCCTCATTAAAATTCTTTTGCATTTGGAATTTCAAGGATTAGCACTGTGTGCATATTCACTGCCAATTACTCTGTGCCTATGTGCGCATATAATGTATATGTGTTAATGGATAGGTGGGTGCATTGATGTATGTAGCACATGTTATTAAAAATCCTTAATATGATATTGCTGATATTTTAAACGAGTGAAGGTGCTTAAGCTAGGGGTATGTTTAGTCTTCTCACACTCACAGCATTATAGAATTGTTTTGCAGGGCAGCCACCATACATACATTTCTCTGCCTACTTCACATGCTGGGCTCACTCGCAGCTTTTGCTTCTGCTGCCAATGTGTTTGTCCACGGTCGTGTTCAGCAATAGAGATGACAAGCTGTTAGGCCCCCTGCTCTCCATTCCTCTCTCCATGAGCATTGCTCACACCTCCCTCAATTATTTCTTTCCACTGGAGCTCTAATTAAGTACTTAATCTCTCCTCTCAGCCCTGAATGCACCTCGCATCTCAGTTGCAATAAAGGTGGCTGTTAAATAACTTTATTTGTTATTTACCAGCTCCAATTGGAAATTAATTGCCTTTTGATTAATGGGCTGTTCAGAGCAACACAGAAGCTGTCGGGGGAAGTTAAGAGAACCAGACTGAGATGAAGTAACGAAAGATGAAGGGGGGACATTACATGGCACCGGCTAGAAAAAAACAATATCACGAAGAGGGGGACCAGAGGCTCAATAAAGCCAAGATCTGCAGACAAAATAGATAGAGAAGCAGAAATTCAAATAACGTCATGTGCATATGGAAGCTTTTTCTGAAACTTCAGCTGTTTTGAATCGCAATCATCAGGCTAAGCCAATGCGGCTGTGTATGAAGACAATTGCAGTCCAATCCAACTGAAAAAACAGAATGTGCTTTCCCTTGAGCTGAAGTAATATACAATGGTAGAATAATGTTAACAATTGAATTAAAGAAAATGGAAGAAAATGTTTTTTTTTGGTAAAATTCTCACCGTAATGAAAATACAGTGAGTACACTCTTTTGAGGTTTTGCTTTCATAGCCTATTTAATGAGAAATCCCCCACGCCATAATCTTCAGAATCTTAGAGCATGGTCTTCTAGGACAATAATGCTCAGGAACAACATTATCTCCAGCAAGCTGTAATTGTATTTACAAAAGCAGTAGATGAACAAGTTGAAACTGCAAATGCAAGTTGACTTTAGCGAAGACAGACCTATATCTATATCTATATAGATAAATACACACGTAACCTTATCCAGCACAGATGAAATCTTTCAACATCGAAACAGCTGTATGTAGGTACTGTTGCAACTCTCCACTTTTCTCAAAACGGTGTCTAAAAAAGCAGGCATCTGCAAATGAGGCAGTCTATGTAAGAGTGGTAAAAGGAATCGAAAAGTAACATACTTCAGGCATGAGACAATGACTTGTCTAAAATGAATGATTTTGCAGAAAATGTAGACTGCACTCAGCAAGTAAGCAATTCAACTGCTAGGACATCAATCACAAAAAAAGCAGTTGTTAACTTCTCAATTGCACACACACATTAAACTTGCATATTACACACAAAATTGTGTGTGGTTTGCATGTGCTAACCACTGCATGTCTAATATGGCTAAGTTGGATAAGAGTGCAACTCTCAAATACACTAAAGCCAACTCCAATTAGCACTCACAAAAAATAACTAGTAGAGATTGGATAGCTTAGAAGGGAAAGATAGTGAGAAAAAGGATAGAAGAGGAGATTGGGAAAGAGAGTGAAAAGAGGGAGAGATAACTAGAAAGAGTAGAGATGGGCACAAAGGGGGAGATATGATCTGGACCCCTGAAGAAGCCAGGAATATAGCAAAACATGTGTCGTTTTGTATCATAGTTTGGAGGACAGTTCTAAGCTTCTGAATGGAATTAGGCTTGAATAGAACCATATTACAATCATCTAACTCTACCTATAGGGAGAAATCCAGTCATATTACTCCAACTTCTTTTTTATGCTCCAGTCAGCTATCCCAACATATGTAGTCATTCTACATACTTCTGTTACTGTTCGCTTCATGCTACAATAAAGGGATGAATTAACTAGGATTAGATTGTGAAGTCACAGTTAGGGAAAATGGAAAAAAAATTGACACACTTTACATCGGATATTCCCCGTTTAAAAAAGAAATATGGAAACGTCAATCCGCCTTGAACTTGCTGTCAATAAAAAATATAATTCCTTTAAAAAAGCACATCACTGCAGACCATTGGCTTCAGTGCCAGGAGTTAAAGGTCTGTAAAAGGGCAGCTGCTCTTCATTGGTTGATGCCAGAGGAGCTTCCTGTCGGCGGCCAATAGAGTCACTGTGAGAGATTTTGCCTCTTGCAAGATGAAGGTGTTGTTTAAAAAAAGTTTGCAAGAGGGTCCATGCAAGTCAGTGGAGCCCAGCTTGTGATTGCCTCAATGTGATTTGTAAAATATTATTTCAAAATAATTTAAAAAATGCACAAAATATAAAAATAGCTTAAAGTAAAAATGTGGTAACATTTAAAAATAATTACGTAGTGATGTCACCATCAGGGGAACCATCGAGTTCCAATAAAATATAAAACAGTCCAAAACTATATTTTTATGAGCAATTGCTAAAATTAGCTCTGCATCTTCCCAAAAATTCTAGTATTTTAAATAACCAAGGGGTGTCTACTTTAAAAAAAATGATTTGATGGGGTAAATTGGAGCGACCTAGCTCAAAGATTTTTCAAATAAGGCATAGGCATAGACTGACCAAAATGAAAAAAGCACACTTCCGAAATCTGGCCATTTAGCCCCCAAACAACCTTAGACAAACCCATGCAAGGGTGGTATAACTGTACTCTGTGGAGATGTTGCAGAACATATATTGGGGTGTTGTTTAGCAGTTACATATACCAAGGGCTGTAAATTCATACCTAAAATACAAAATGTGTGAAAAAGCACACAAAATATATGTTTTTCTGCTGTAAATTGAATTAGCTGAAATAGTAAAAAGCTACTTGTACTTATTGCCCTATAACTTGCAAAAAAGCAAAATAACATAAAACATTGGGTAAATAGTAGAATCTGTTTAGCTGTTTTTTTATTAGCTTTTGCAGATAAGTAAATATTTGTCAAATAAAAGTGAGAAAAAGTGCTTTTTCCATTTATAATCATATTTTTTTTTGATGCTCACATGCACATTTGACATTTTTATGCTATATATACAATTTATTGTACTTTTTATTATGTATTACAATTTATGTTCTTTTTTAATGCAAACTAGCTGTATCTATTTACTTTGGCTATTATTACATTTATATTGGCTTGTTATTTTGAGCATTGGGAACTGCTCATTGGTGTTAGTAGATACTATTTCTTTCTTCAGTTTTCTTCTCTTATCTATACTTATCTATTCTTCTTACTGGCACAGACTTACACAGAATTCCTCATTAGCTGTCTGTTATCCAAGGCCAACATCATCTCCCCTTATATGAGAAGCGTGCCTTCATTATGCATAGCAAACGCAGTGAGCTGAAATGTTTCAGCTACCCTTCAGTCCAATGTTTTGTCACTAAGTATCAATATGTTTTATATTTGATTGTATTTCCTGATTTGCAGGGGAACATATGTAGTGCCACAATCTTAGGATTATTATTTGTGTTTTGTTTTTTGTTATAAAGTGTAAACAAACCTTTTTGCATCTTTTTGATCCTATTTCCTTTTTAAACTACTGAGTTTTTTTATCGAGTTAAAAATCAGATAATAAGAACACAGATATAACAGCATGTGTATTCTTTTATGTTTATCACTGAAAGAATAGGTGTGCAAAAGATGTCATTATTTCCCCTATCACAGGGAAGCTATATGTATCACCTTGCAGGTGGCTGTATTGCTATCACCCATTATGTTTATACGCTAAGACATATACCTTATTTTTGGCATATGGTTTACCAGACCTAAGCTTTTTGCCATTTTTGGCATATCTTTGTTCATTCATGATTCCCCTTCTTCTACCCACACAAATTATATATTGTTCTCCCAAGGGCAGATAGGGCTTTCTCTCAATACTCACTATTAAGGCATTCAACAACACCAAAACATTTGCAGAGGGCCCATGCAATTGCTGTCACTCACATTGGCAATATTCAATATGGCGGTGATGGCGATAGCCTGCTTAAAGAGAGCTTAGGATCAGCGCGCCGGGCAGAGACAAGAAGGAGATAAAGTGCTCGCTGTACATGGACGACGTGACCATCTTCTGCGCGGATCGCCGGTCGATGAGAGCGCTCGTCCAGATGTGCGAGGACTTCAGCCGAGCTTCAGGTGCAAAGGTCAACTGCGGGAAGTCAGAGACCATGCTGTTCGGGCAGTGGGACCTGACTTCTGAGCCGATCCCATTTCCCGTCAAAACCGACTTCCTAAAGATCCTGGGGGTCTGGTTCGGCAGAGACGGCGCGGCCCTGAAAAGCTGGGAGGAGAGACTCAACAAAGTAAAGCAGAAATTGGGGCTGTGGAGCCCCAGAGACCTTACCATCGAAGGGAAAGTGCTGGTGCTGCGCAACAAGATCCTTCCCGTGCTGCAGTACGTGGCTCAGGCCTGGCCCTTGCTGGTCACCATTCACCGAGCCATCAACTGAGCAGTTTTCCACTTCATCTGGGGCTCCAAAATGGACAGAGTAAAGCGCGCAGTGATGTACAAGGAACCTGACAAGGGAGGCAAAGGAGTGCCTGACATCCCTACCATGCTGAGGGCCTTCTTTGTGTGCAACTGCGTGCACAGGACTCTCAGAGACGTAGTGAAAGGCTCTGCTGGAAACTCCATGTCTCGTTTCTTCCTGCTGCCCCTGTGGAGCAGTGGCGTCGCTACAGGGGGGCAAGGGGGG
>VKOC01004021.1:0-53318 GCA_009364415.1 Spea multiplicata
TTCTGCTTCCTCTATGCAGTACAGAAGACCCTCCCACAGGTAAGTAGCAGGGCTCTAGGTGCGGCCCGCGTAAGACCGGTTGCCTTGGCTGCCGATCTTACGCGGGCTGCACCCTCTCTCTCCTCCGCATTAAAATAAATAAATAAACAAATAAAAAGACAGGATTTAAAGTCGCATTGCGACTTTATTCCAAATTCGGCAGGGGGGCAACAGGGGGGTAAGGATTAACCTAGGTGGGGGCACAATTGCCCCCCCTTGCCCCCCTGTAGCGACGCCACTGGATGCCACAGCTGGAAAATCTGAATTAACAAAAAACAAAACTTATAATAAATAGAAAACTAAATTGTGTTATGAATAGGTGAGTGCTGGATTCAGTATTGGTTTTATCTCAGGCGTAACTGTATATCTTATATTTATCAGCTGCTTAAGTATAAATTCTGCACCAGCAGCCGCCATATTCTTGGATCCCACTGATGTTTTTCTCGTCTAGCTAAGTTTCTGCCCTATTCACTCATGGTCTCGTTTCGGCAACAATATACCCACATAAAGGGCGAGGAGAGCAAGACACAAGTATAATTTACATAAATCATATACGGTTCAGAAAGATATTTATAATAGTGTCAAAAAATATAATCTCAAAAAATACTATTAAAATGATATATTTCTTGTCTGTTATAGAAGCTTTAAGTGATTATACGTTATACACTTGAAGCGGAAATAGAGTAAACAAAAAATAGTGCTTTTAGTTTGATATAGCAAAAATAACCATGACAATGCTGCGAATATATTTGCATTCAGTAACTACATGTTTTGCCATATCATGTGCTGTCCAGGGTAAAAGAAGCTTAGCAATGATCAGTGAGATTATCTAAAATCAATATTTTGCCCTGCCAGCGTTTCTATGTGTATAACCAGGAGGTGGACAAAGAGTTAACTGGTGGTTATTCAACATTTTCAGAGATGGGTTGATTAGTTCAACTCTTCAAGGAACGATCCATATCCATTTTCTCTTGGCGCTTATAGCTGAAGCAAGCCATATAAAGGGCAATCCCTGCTAGCAAAATGTATTTCTTAAAGCTAGATACCAAAGTCATTTTGCAAGGTTTTGTTTCTCAGCTGTACTCTTTTGTTTCTCAGCTGTACGAGCAACCAACAGAGTCGCTCGTACAGACTTTAAAAAGTTAACCCCTAATGAAGCAACTTGTCCGGCAGATCCCACTGGTCTCCCTGTTCTATCCGTTAATAAATGATAGAACAGGGAGACCAATGGTATCTGCCAGACAAGTTACGGCACCAGAAGTTTAACAGTCTGTACGAGCGACCCTATTGGTCGCCAGCAGGGGGCTCGTCTGCCAATGGTTGCCCCCTGCTGACGACCAATAGAGTTGCTCATACGGACATTTAAACTTCTGGCGCCAGAGCTGCTGCGGTACGGGTTTACCCTGTATTTACCCCTTAACCGGAAAAAACGAAGAAAACCCGAACACGAAGAATGTCCACGAATATTCGCCCGAAGAGAAGACAGGAACAGGCAAATATTTGCGGAATACGAAGATTTTTTTCCCCCCGAAGACGAGCACGAAGACGAGCACGAAGACGAGCACGAAGAGCCCCCTGGTGCCCAAGTCTACAGAACACACTATGCATCCTTACTCTGTACCTCTCAAGTGCTCAATGTATGTTATATTTAAGTTTTAAATATTTGTAAAATGTATATTAGGACATTTTTAAAATTTTACAGATAGAGGGAGGGCTCGCAACTTCTGGCTGCAGGCCAGTATAGCCAACGCCTCTTCTTCTGGTCATACACACTAGCATACAGTCACAACAACACATACACTCACACTAAAGTACTTACACATTCACTCTAACACACGCATACACACTCACTAAAACATAGTCACTCCATCACACCTCACTCCTCTATCACCCTTGATAAATCACACCCTTACCTTGCCTGGAGCTCCTTCTTATGACTTTGCTCACATTACATGACACATTGCATTTCTGCCTCACGAGCGGGCTGAAGAACTTTTGGCAGACCGAGGAGACTGTTCTAACTTCCTGGGCCATTCCACCCCTAGTCACAGATTACTAATATTAGTGTTATAGCTATTAATAATATTAAAGAGGAAAAACATGTTAGGGGTAACATTATAAATCGGGCTCATGATGATTCACTAAAAGTCAAGTTGTCCTTTGAGTGATAGGTTTACACCAGGGCTGGAAAGGTCATTATCATTGCTATATAGAACACACTACGCATCAATATTCTATACCTTTCAAGCCATGCCCCAACATATGTTATATTTAGGTTTAACTTTTTATTTTTTTTGTTTTGAGAAATAACAAATGTTGAAAATAAAGATAACACTAGCACCATAAAGAGGGACCCTCAACCTAAATAAATGTTTTTTTTTTCATTTTCTTATTCATATTAAAACTGTGTAACTTTTTATATTCTTCTATCTTTATTACTTTGACTTTTACATTTTGCAGCTGTACGTCAAGTGGTTTCAGCTTTAAGGATGCCCTGTGGATTTTATGTAACATTTGATTCTAATGAAGTTATTAGTAGTAGTTTTACAATGTAATTGTGATCAGTAAATTATTGCTGCTATAAGACTTCCTCTTCCCTTTGATTATTAATATACTCCATAACGATTTTTGAGTATTTTTGTATCAATACAGATTTCTTTACAACAACAAAATTGTTAGAATGTCTGTCATAGTTGTGGCATAAATGACATTACCCAAAACAAGTTTTATTACATGGCCAGAGTTTATCTTTCTATAAATCTATTTCTGAGAAGTTTCCTTTGCTATTAGATCCTCCACTGTGATATCATGTTATGGCTTTCACTTGCCATGCACCTAAAGAGCCATTGAGGTGCACTGGGCAATCAGTAAAGAGTACGGCTAGTAAAATTACAAAGCCTAGTAATTCAAAGATAAGAATGACTTGCTGCTGGTTATTCCTGGTCACTAATATTTTCTTTCAACTTCTAACAAAAATCTATTTGACAGCATAATAAGAACCATTAAGCCCATCTAGTACTCAAAACGTAATCAGTCCTTGGTCTTGTCTTAGGTTCGGGATAGCTTCATGCATTTTCTATGGATGTTTAAATTTCCTCCATTCCTATCGGTAAAGTAAACATTCCCCATTGCATTTCCAGCTCTCAATGAATGCGTAGTTTCCCCATTCACTGAGGATACCCTTTTGAATTATTCATGAAAGTTTGCTCATTGAAGCTTAGATGAGATTCTCTTACTAAGTCTGTGGACCAACCTAAACATTTCCTTGGATTATCTTAACACAAAGTACCTTCTTCCTGAGTGTTCTGCATATTTGCAACCTTTACTTTTCTGCAAGTTGGTCCCATATTTCAGCCTTGCAGAAAAAGCTCTGTTCATATTAACAGTTTCTGTAACTTATTTCTAGTGTGCTTAGGTTTTTGAGTCTACAGGTGATGTTTGCATATGTTTTGCAGAAAAAAAGGCATTTATTTACCCATACAAACAGCAAAATAGGGCAGATAACTATAACAGCGGATATATACAACTTCTTTACATTGCAACACAAAGTCTCTGGATATTGTGCTCTAGAGACCCTTAATTAGGGAACTTGGTAAGCAGACCAAAATGGGATTAGCCATTTAATTCCCTAGAATGAATAATAGAACATGTTACAGCGAGCAAAGGAATATAGATGATGAATATAGATTCCTTAAGGAGAGGATGAAGATGGGGCTTGCAGTACACAACATTATGATGAATACGTCTTGCAACACATAACACTACAGGCGTCATTCAAAACAGTTCATGTTCTATTCAGTGTGCAGAAAGTGTAAAAGTGTAGCGTTGGGCAATTGCTGCACATCTGTGATGTATAGGCTGATGACCCAATTATACCACTTCATTCTGGGACTTTTTAGAAGTATTAGTATTATAAATGACACTAGAGATATTTTGTTTAGAGAATTCTTCCCTAAAATCTTCTATTACGTTTGGAAAATTAGTCTTGGTATACACACAATCCACAAGCATTAATTACAAATTAGCCGTGATGGAAATGTAATGCTTACCAATTTAAATATAGCTGAATTATTTAGTTTAACGTCATGCAAATTAATGAATATGAATTTTCTTTAGTCTACAAAATGGCCAAAGATAGAAGCAATGGTCCAACTTTGAGTGTTTTGGTGGCCTATTTCTAAAGAGAAATAAAATACACTTAAATGGCCTCATTTTTCTTTTCCCTGTATCAATGTTTATTTTAATTTCCCATTTACTTTTCAGGGGATTGTATATGTTTGTTAGAGCAAGAGAACCTTGATTAATGGTTCACAGACGCCTTTTTATATTAATTTATAATAACCTTTTTGACTGCCAACAAGGGTAGTTAATTATTGGTAATTCTGTAGCAGATACATGGGCAGGCTGGCCTGGGATGCAAGGGGAATGTTTCAGTTTTAATTGGTGAAAACCCAAAATACATAAAATGATTACATTTATCATTTTACTCTTTCAATGCTGGTAAATAGAAACACATCATTTGACAGTGGCTTCAGCCCATTTAGTCCCTAATACTTCATTAGTAATTTTCTTATGAAAATAAAAATGAGCGGAAGAAATGGGCTTACAAATAAATTTTTACTTGCTGTTAAATTTCAACAAAGTAATGTTTGAAAAATTAAGTAATCTGAGTCATGAAAAGTAACATGCCCAAAGAATAGTGACAAGGACATTGAACTAGCTTTTATATGATCGACATCAAAAACTATTTTAGGACAAAAGACACAAGATTTGTTGTGCCAAAGCAAAATGTACTAAATCTGAAGGGCTTGAAGCTTTACCCGATTTCAATGTGGCTCAACATTTTGGATCAGTTCTGAAAGATGCAGACTCTTGTGCTTCAAGAAGGAGAAAGCGACAGACTTTCCAGAGAAACTTAGCTTGAGCACCTTGAAGAAGCGTTGGAAGTTTGTTATCCCAACAAGAGTAAAGGCTGTGAGGGAACCTAGGAGAGGACATGTGGACTATTGAAATGTCTACTCGTACTTAATTAAGTTTTGGATTCCACCCATTGCATTTTTCTCTGAACCCCAAGCAGAGACATGTGGCATTGAGATATGTTTGCTTCCAACATTCATTATCCATTTTCCAGGTATAGGCTCAATGTTATAGTTATTTTATTTCTGCTAGTTTCTTTAGTGTTTTATTGTGGTAATGATGTAGTTTGTGCAACCTGTTAGAGTTATCTGAAAGTTCTTATTGAACTTTAAATCTATAAACATAATTATACCCCAAGATAAGTGTTCACCTTGTCTATAGGTTTAAAAACAGTTCTGATATTGAGCTGAGTATTGAGTGAAGTTAAAATTCAGTTCGGATTGAACTGAAATCGCTAGTGGAATTCCACTAAGTGGAATGCAGTTAGCAAAGTGACATTATATGGATTTCTTTACCAATGCCAAGATGCCAGCCCTACAAGTCGGCAAACATGCTGTATGTGAGCGGGTTATGAATTCTGAAATTTCCTAATTTACATACGCTGGAAACAATCTGGAACAGTTCTTTGAAAAAGACAAAAAAACCTGCTGCATATATATTAGCAACGTTTGTTTATTTAGTGTTATATTATCGCTTTATATTTAATAATTCAAATACCACATTTACCGTAAGTTGTACTCATATTCATCGTCACTGTGAAGTGTATGAAGCGAAAAGATATTTCACAGAGGTAATATCATACAATGACTGACATTTTATATGCCATCTTCTAATTACACTGAATGTGTGGAGTTACAGTGTTTTTATTTTTTACATTATAACACATTTTGAGGAGGTTTGTAGCCTGTGCCTATATATATATATATATATATATATATATAATATATATATATATAATATTATATTATATATGTTCAGTAGTTTCTAGTTTTTTTTTTCTCTCAGACACTCAGTGTTCATACATGGCTATTTTTTACACCTTGAAATTACTGCATTTGTGAAAGTAACCACACCACCACACCCCACATTTTATGTTCTGTTTAGTTTACACAATGAAAAAGCAGTCATTTGTAGGAAATGAAAAGAAAATTGGAATTTAAAGCAGTATTGTCTACACTCATGTATTTCATTAACTACTGAATAAACACATTGGCAACTGTCATATTTTGTGTAACAAAAAAAGTATATCTTACTTGGCCTTGAAAACAGCGTATCAGAAAAACCCTTTTGGGCTATATTAGTAGGACAATTAAAAGGGCTTACTTTCAGCTAATTATACTCCTTGGTCAACCAACATTGGTCAGAATGCCTTGGGCACAATAACCTGCTTAGCAAAGACTGTCAAAACAGAATGAGAATTTGGTGCTATCAGCAAAAGGACTTCCTATATTTGGTGGGCATACGTGGCTCAGCTCAAATAGTACAAGACGGGCCTGGGATCTGTAAAACATGTTCTAACCCCTCTGTATTTTGCTTTTTACCTATTTTAGTTATTGGATGAACATGACCTCCCTTCAGGCATAGAGGCACTTGGAATCTCACTCCAGCCCCAATTGAGGTCACTTAATATGGATCACCTACCACCATCAAAGTGCACATCGTACTATTATTGAATTGAATGTATTCTTGGCTTTACTTGTCCCTTAGGTCAAAAGATGCCCTGTCCTGCTACATAGCAAACACATTAGTAACAAGCGGGAAAACCCCCCACTTACATTTAAACATAATGGATTAGCAACAAGCCTTCCTTGCTGTACTGCCTAGAGCCCCTGGCTATGTGAGGGTGCAATTAATTACCACACCTGGCATTATGAGGCCATGCATAAGACAGAGAGCTTAATTAAGTGTAATTATTTATGTGTTAAGACAAAAGGGTAGGGGGGCTGAATTTGGTATCAGTACCTGGTAGCATCTTAATCAATTTCTATAGTAAATGTGTGTAATTCATTGTAAGGCTGAAGAAGCATGTATGACCTTGACACGACATTAGTATTCCTTAACATATGCTGAGGAGGACAGTGTAGAGTAACACGCCAATATCTGAGACATTTGCTCATGTAACTATTCCAAAGCTTCCGGTGACTTCTTCATATATTTTCTAACGCACACATTAGTAAGATGGCAGGATACTGCAGTAGCAGCACATAAACACTACACATAGCATGCTCTAAACACACCACTTGAGACAGCTACACGAGACAGCTGCGTTCAGGTTTTTGCCTTAATCGGCCACTGCTCATTACTCATATTCCACTTGAGAGTCCTTACATTCCTTACCTGTACGAAAACAAATTGTTTATGTACTTGTAGAATGTTCCCTGTTCCAGAATAGTAAATTGCCTCTTTACGTGTATACAGTCCTAAATATTAAATCTGTTACTGTTTTCACTTGAATTAGCCAAGCTTCCATTTAACCCATTTGATTCCCGGAAGCGTACAAAACTGGCTGCTTGCCACCCCTAGAACGCAAAGGGTTTGAGAGGGGCTTCTTCAAGAGCCAGTAAACAATGCTCTGTATAACTTAGTTACTTTAAGCTAAAAATAAATATTCACTTAGACATTTTTATTTAAATATAGTACAACATTTAGATACAGGTGAACGACTTCTATTATCACTCTACAACATTACCAAGTGCAATTCAATTAAAACATTCTCTATAGTAGTGTTTATCTGTTGTGTGGCAACAATGGCTGCATGTCACGTCCAGAGCTATCACATGCGACCAGCAGTCTCTGCGGGAATTAGGCCCTGGAATGAAATATAAGTATAATTTCACAGGCAGTACATGTAAATGTAATGTTTATTTGGCTTGGGTACCCCAAAAGTCTTAAATCATGGCCTTTGTTCATAGTTTTTAAACACAGCCTTCATGACACATACGCTTTCCATTGATCAGGCTGAAGCTAGCCATGGAATGGTTTGTGCTTTTGAGAGAGGTCATTCTAGTTGTACTTCTTCCCATACTCTGTGATCTTACAATCAGTCTTGGTCTGCAGCAGAAGAGCTGGTTGTTAAACTGTTTCCTGAAACTCTTGCTGAGCAAATAAAGTGCAAATGGATTCACACATGAATTAGTGAAAGCCAAGACCCTGGCACAGATGCTGGTAATGTAGTGCAGAACCGAGGTGTCCACTTCTGAATAATGGTAGGATCTATACAAGTAGATGACGTGGTTTGGCAGCCAACAGAAAGCGAAGAGTCCAACAAACACCAGTACTGTTTTAGCTAGGCGCTTGCGAGATTCAATCTGAGGAGCAAAATAACAAAAAAATAAATCTTTAGCATTAGGACAAATGTGCACAATTTGTTCCAATTATGGCTATCACCCAATAGGTCACTCTCGTTTGGCTACTAAATCAAACCTTTCCACAGACAAATGCGTTCAGATTATTCAGGCTAGTCATTGTCGAATCATTGTCGAGACTGCTACATACAGTGCTACACATACAATTTGCAAATACTTGTTTGTTGATTTTATAAAGTATAACAGATATTTGTTTAAATTAAGAAGGTATGTTATAGCAGTATTTCATACACCAATGCGGTCCTCTTAAGTGTTCAGGAAGAAAGCGACACACCAAAGGAAGGATGGGGTTGAACTAAATATGTTTTATAAAACGGATATGACAGATTTTTCTGCCAAGGTTGTTTCTTTGGAGAACTAAACAAATGTAAAATCCATATTTATTTTAGTTGATTTTGCTATTTTCTGAGTGCCAAATAATGTATACTGGTTTAGAAGCTTATTGTATTTCTGTGCAGCAAGACATGGAAGCACAAACTGGTCGATGTTAAGGGGATCTTTGACAGGTTAATTTGTCCAGGTCAGTAAATGGCAATATACAAACAAGTAAAACAATGCAAAGTATGTGAAAATCAATAACACTCAAAGAAGTAAAGCATGGCGGATCTAAGGCGCTGACAGGACCAATACTGTATAAAAGTAAGTGACGTTAATTATTACTACATAAAGCCCACCCGATTTTATTGTGCTGAAAACCACCCAGTGAGGGCCATGTTTGATGGCGGGCAATGTATGTAGAAGATATCACAGATCAGAGACATCGCTTAGCACTGCGGCCCCAGCCTGATGAGTGCTCTACACAATTACACAATGGCTGCTGGAGTCCCAGTTGGTTCTCCATGACCAGGAAAGCGTAATTATTATTTTTTCATTTGAAAACTAATGTTCAAATTTATGTGATAAACCAAACAAGGCTAATGGAATAAAACATTGCAAATAAAAATTTGTTTTGTAAATGACAGTAAAATAAAATTAACTCATATTTTACTGCTGACAGTATCAGTACCAGGGAACAAAGGTACATTTAATTCTAAAAATGTATGTAACGTTATAACCATGTTCCTAATAGATATCCATCCTGTACACTTCAAATTTAATACTAACAATTGAAGCCATTCAAATCAATTTTAGCTGACTTATGAGCAATGAAATTAGTTTTACTGAAGGTGGATGCTATTCTGTATCAGCAATTTGTTTTATATTGTGTTCATTTGCATGGGAAAAAAAAATCACAAGATTGAAACCCACCATTTGTGACATAAAATGGACAGTTTAATGTCCATGATGGCCTCACTAAAAATATTGCATATTAAAGTAGTTTATGAGTACATAATGTGCATTTGTTAACATTAAATAAAGTACTTAACCTAGGGAGAAGCTGCAACTCCAAAGCTACAGCCCGCACTTCTTCCGTGGTGCAACGTTTCTTGTCACTGATTGGCTGATCAATAGACCAACCTTGCGACGCTTACCATGCTAGTCCTCAAGTAATTCACGCTGCAGGAGATGCATCTGGTCGAACATATCTCCTGCAGAGGATTTAACGGGGAGGTGGGGAAGGGACAATACATATAAGAGGATTCTGCAGAATCCCCATTTACAAGGAGGCCACTCTGTACATTTAAAGGAACCTCTCAGCTGTCATACGGATTAAAGCGCATGTCAAAGTTCACATGTCCAGTTAAATTATACTATTATGAAATTATAACCAGATACTAACATTTTGTATAGTCATTGTACTGATTGTTTTACATAAAAGTATATACCATGAGAACAATTCAATTATACTTTTAAAATATGTAACAATGTTGTAGTTGTAGTATGGCTCAGATAGACACATTAGGGAACCAGAAGCATTGAAACTGTATTTGAAAGGAAACCATATCCTTGTAATAGAGATGCTTATAGGGGCCAAAGCTTAATAAAGTTTCTATTTATAAAATGGGAAAGTACCGTATTGGCCCGAATATAGGCCGCACTTTTTTCCCCCACTTTAAGTCTTTAAAGTGGGGGTGCGGCCTATATTCGGGGTCTAGCAGTCCCGGGCGGCAGGCAGGCAGCGGGGTTAGGATACAGATCCCTCGCAGCGGTGCAGGGGACCCGTATCCTACTCTCTGATACGCTCAGACAGCCTTCCCTGCAAGCATTTCCCCACGGGGGGAGTGCCGGCACGGAAGATTGTCTAAGCGCATCGTGCAGACGTTCACCGGCAGCGGCGATGCGAGCATAAACAACCTCCGCTGCCGGCACGTCTGCATGATTTGCTTTAACAATTTTTAAAGCACATATTGCAGACGTGCCGGCAGTGGAGTCTGCACCGGTAAGTTTGGTGGGGGGGCATCTTTGGGACAGAGTGGCAGCATATCGGGGGGGTTAGAGTGCGCATATCTACGGGGGGTAGAGTGGCGCATATACTCGGGGGTTAGAATGGCAGCATATCGAGGGGTAGAGGGCACGCATATTCGGGGTAGATTGGCGCATATCTGGGGGGGTAGAGTGGCAACATCTCTCGCGGGGAGTAGATGCAGCATACTCGGGGGGGTAAGAGTGGCAGCATATCTCGGAAGGGGGAGAATGCACATATTCGGGGGGCAAAAACTTTCTTAAATAAACCACATAATTCTTAGGTGCAGCCTATATTCGGGTGCGGCCTATATCCGAGCCAATACGGTATATATATGCATTTATCTAGATGTTCTAAAACCATCTTCATAAAGGTGATGTGTCACCGTAACAGGATTTTAGAATAATAACATTTATTCACTACATTTACTAATAGCTCATATATTTTGTTTATCAATCAGTGTAAGTTACTTTAAAAGTAATAAGCTATATAATATTACTGAAACCCACCTGGCAAATCCAGGCTTAAAATGCTATAGAAGATTTCTTGTTGCTACTAATTAGAATAGTTATTGTTATCAAATATCCATTATCTAACAACATTTAAAACTTGAATAATATTTTCTTTAAAAATGTGTTATATTTGTTTCCCATAAGTGTGTTAAGTTAATAAACTACTTTTGAGTCAATCCAGCACACATCTGCACCAAGTCCGTTTGCTTCTCTTGCTTGCCAACTTGAATATTTAGCATAATTGTCCTATGCGGGTACAAACTTTTTAAGAGGTTGTAGCTTCCTGGTATTGAGAACGCAGACACAAGAGGTTCTTTTGTTGCCAGCTGGCATTAAACAAGCACATCACCCAGCATAATTTACAGTTTTTACATAATCATGTAATCACCAGATTTTGTTGTAATTAAAAGAAATTCATAACCAAATGTCTACTTTAAACCTTCTCCTTGATTGTCTGTTCATTTTGTATAATTTGGGATCTCTATTCACAAAAGGCCAGAGTAAATTGAGATATTAGTTGTTTTAACTTGCTGAGGCCAAATAAAATGACTCTGAACATTAAATGGCATCTTGAACATTGAAGTCAACCCAACTGGCAACACACAGTTGAAGGCAACTTGGAAATCATTGCAACTCATCTTTTCACAGAATGTAGAGTCAAGCTAACATTTAAAAAAAGTAGAAAGTAAAAAGGGGCTCATTCATTGTTCAAACTCTCAATAAATCATTGACATCTAGATAAGCTCTAAATAAATTCAACATTTAGACATGCTTGACAGCCAGTCATAAGAGTGCCCTGATTCTGATGACGCCTTGGACTTTTCTAAGCAAACCTGCTCATATTTTTTCTATATGAACCAGAAAATTACCTTTAGCATAATGAAAACAATGTCATCCAATTAAAGTTCTTGTTATAATATCTCAAAGTTCTCGATTGTGACCATTCTAAAATATAATAGATTGTAGTAAAACGTTTATATTGCAACTTACTAGTTATGGCAAGTGAATGGCACCAAGCCTTCCATAACAAAGACATAACAATTCATAAAAACGAAGAGCTCCAAACAAGCTAAATATCTCTCCTAAATACAGAACAGCTTGATGGCCACAGACTCTGTTGTATATAAACGTTGTTCAGGGTGCCTTAGTTTAATTTAAGCAGCATTAATTAGATGGACATTTCCGTCCAAAGTAACTTCAGGTATAAAGTGCTAAATCTATAACAAGAAAAATTCAGTCGGTTGGATATAACTCAACATAAATGGTTTTCGCTAGAATAGTTCTTCATGATACTGAAGCTATAAACAAATGTATGTGTATATCCTGTAATTATCGATTTATCTATATTGTGTTAATTATATATCTTTTTTTTACCCATTCTGCTCATCTTGAAAATTCAACTAAGGATACTTTTAATTAAAGCAATAAACCAGACCTGTTATTCATTCTGTAACGTTCCAATCCAAACCTTAATCCAATTCTTCCTATTGTGAACAACAACAATGGAGAAAGAGACATTGTTCCACAAACTTACTCTATATACATCATTTCAAAAACAAGCAGTTCCTCTGAGTTGAGTTGATGGTTGACAAACATATTGCAGCCTCGTTTCTTCTGTACTCCTTATTTTGGCATTGACAATGACATATTAAAAGCTGCCACATTAATAATGATGTCATTTATTCCATTAGTTTCACTTAACTCTGATAAGAGAACTGTACTAAATCACCATAACTATGTTTACGGAAAAGCATCAAGAAAAACTTTTTTTTAGCAGCAGTATATGGAGAACAATTAAAAAAAAAAACTTGGATAAATCTAAGAATATTTAACCACAGCTTTTTGAAATTATTCTACTACCGCCAATAAAATAGTGATCACCATAACATTTTCAAATGGAAAGTGATCATCATTAATAGGTCTGTATAAAGTGAATGTTATATAGGTCTTCATTAAAACCAAATTGTCAGGGTTTCAGAATGACTGAAAACAGTACGGTCAACCGTGATCCAACCTTCATTTTGTTTATGGTTCATAAAGGACTAAATAAAGGACACCTTGCCCCCTTTCTATCTCTGTTGTTCTAACACTGTATGTTCCCAAAAGCTTGGCAATGCGTTCCTACCAACAACAACATAAATGCTAGTTAATTACACCGTCAAATTAGCATTTAGTTCATTCCAAAACCATTACCACATATAATTATGCTTTTAAAATTATCCCACCCCTTACAGTGCTGTCTCCCTCATTTTAAACATGCCAATATCTTGATTTTCTATAGAAAAATAATTACTCTTTTATAAGGATTCCTATTGATCTGCTTAAAATTCTAAATTAGACCAATATGATGTGCTAGTGACATGTCCTTAATGTGTTAAAAGAGCAGGGAGGCAGTGGGTGTTGAAGATCTATTTTTTTCCCCTTAGGAATAAATGATATATCATTAATATGGGGCAATTATTCCGGACATAATTCTAGGATAGATTCCTTTCCTTTCACTTGTTACTTTCAACTACTGTTAGATAACAAGGGGAAAGTGTCAGATGTACTTGACTAATGTTGCTGCGTGTGTTCAGCTGTGCGATTAATTATGAAGAAATTGAAACTCTTACCTGTCTTCTAACGTGCACATTTCCTTCCACCGGCATGTTGTAAGCACTTCTAATCAAGTTTTTGGCAATAAAATAATAATATACTGAAATGATAGACAGAGGAATAACGTAGAAGATTAAAAATGACGTCATCGAATGGATTCTTGGGTGTAGTCCATCTGAATGCGGGTACGGGGCACAGCTAACAAAAGTCTTGTTGGTTTCCTTGTCGTAAAACGGGTGCAAATCTGAAAACACAGCTTCTGGGATGGCCAGAGTCATTGACAATATCCATATCAGAGCAGCCTTGATGCAGATCTTAGTTAAAGCATTGCTGGCCTGAATATCCATGGGCTTTACTATCGCAGTATACCTAGGAGGACAATAAAAAGAGCACTGTGTTAAAACCATCAGTCCTGGGAAACCAATTATAGCCCGAGTGTAAGTGACTGATTTTAGCGCTGAAAGATAACGGCCCGTTAATAGCGTTGAAGCAAGATTGTGTCTCCCTCAGTATCAATATGCATGTATCACATTCAATGCCTACAGAACTCTTTATTAATGAATTGGATGGAGATTTTACTGAAGAAACGGCTTTATTCCCTAAATATTTATATATTTCCTGTCTGCAGTGTTGAACATTGTATTTCATGTCTACTGTTTTATGCTGTAGTCAATCTTAAAATACTATTCATTGTAATTGTAGCTGTTGTAATTCAGTTACTATCAATGTATTCTGTCACAAAAATGTATGGAAACACAAAAGTCCAATATCAAGACAGGATCTGACACAGTGCAGTATAGACACAGGTGGATCTTGTAAAATGTTGGAGACCAGCCCTGCAGTAAACTCGGGTGGGGGGAATAAGTATCAGTAGATAAATAGTATGGGGGGGTCCTCAATCTGTCACAAGAACGATTGTGCGAATCTTACTTTTCATGCAAGTAAGGTTTAATAATTTTCTTAAGAGCAAATAAACTTTACTGGAACGTTAACATTGTCTTATGAATACAATTTACATTTTATTATCTCAGAGTGTGAAAAAGTCAGCATGAATTTAGAAGAAATTGATGGAATCTTAGTTATTGATGTTTCTATTTCTACAGCATAATTATTCATATTGTCTGCAATTGTTTCATTATTCTTCATAAAAATATAACTCTCTCATGTCACTATTTCCATATCACTTTTACTTGCTTTTGCCTTCTTTATAATCATTCCTGTACGCTTTCATATCTTATTTCTCATTTCTCTCCGTATTGTCTATTTATGCATAAACTAATAAACTACAGAGCCTGTTCTTTTTCATAGTAGTTTCAATAGTTTTCAAATGTATCAGGGGTTCAAGGAAGCACTTAACCCATTCTGTTCTCTTTTACATGCGTTCTACAGGGTCTCCTTTATTGAATATGTGTCAGGCAGGACAAGCACTGGGTGTTTTACCTGCTTTAATACTGGGCCGCTTACCTGCACTTGTCACAGAGCAGTACTGTGGCCAGCCCTCTCCGTCCACACCGTCATTATCTATCTCTGGGGAGGGTGTATATTTGCACATTGGTTGCTGCCAACAAGGCATGAGTAAGCATACCGAGCTTAGAATATCCCAGAATGAGTTACATAACAAAAAAACCCTGTGTGTCATATTTTTAAACATTAATTATCTCAAATGGTAAGCAAACACCTAGTGCTAATTAATATGAAATAAAAAATAAACAAATAGATAATCATTATTTATCTCTGTTGCACAAAGTTACTGAACAATTAATGTTTGTACCTCCAACATGTTTGTTATTGCATTGGCAGATAAAACATTGGATGAGAACCACAAACACAACATAAAAGAACATTTGTAACAGTTCTGAGATTGTAAAGCTTTCTTGTGAAAAAGTATCCGTCCATCAATTGACGCGTTGACCATCTATGTAAACTTAAATGATTTCATTCTTACAATAAGCTGTCAAACCAGGTTCACCTGTTGTGACATTGCCTTACACAAGTCAAGAATGTTCTACAAGAGCTCATAGAGGGAAAGTATCCTTCTATAAATGATTGATTTAAATGAAATGTAATAATGAAAAGAGAAGACGATAAGAGGTTTAGGTGAAGAAAGATTAAGAAATAGGTTTAAAAAAAACAGGAAATGGAAATTTTACTTTACTTTCTTAGTTCTTGGCAAAGATAGATGAAAACTATATAGAGTAATTAATAATGTAAGTCATCATTAACTTTACCTTGTATGTATATTCATTTTGAAGCATGCAAACCATCTGGTTTTCTTAAACAGACGTCAGACACCACCAGTAGCTTGTCATGTTTTCATTAAGCAGTCACTGAGACTGGGATGGGGTATACAGTAGAGTAGAGTTGAAGAATGAATTAAAATTAAAGAATGCAGAGGAAAGACCAGTGTGGTAACGCTAAGACATCACACTGAATGCAAGTTAACGATGAGAAGAGTAATAATATAGGTTCCACTAGTGAGTACTATTTCTGAGGAAGAGCTCTGTGGCCATTATTTCCATTTAAGAGGTATATATGTAGCCATATTGGTCCAAGAGAGGTGTAAAGTGGCATGTGCTTCTGGTACATCAGGTGTCTCCATCTGAAGAAAAGACACCTTAGGTCCCAAAAACAAATGTACAACATGTTCTGTGCTGAACAAATAAAAGTTATTACCTTCACCTAAAAACTCTTACCAAAAGAAGACATTTCCTACGCCATCAAGAAACTGGTCAGAATGGAAGAGAGACGGCAAGCTGGTCCAATGGCTTGAAAAGCACAATTCTAACAAAACACTCATGACAACTCTAAGGGATGTACTGAGAAAACCTTAGTAAAAGACACATCAACAGTGAATAGAAAAAAAAAAGACTGCCATAAACATCTTTGAAGCATTTTTATTTATGGATATGTTTCCTTGGGAATCTCTTGCAGTTCTCCCAAAGTCTAAAAGTGGGTCTTGACATGGAGCTCCCTGCTCACTGCGCCAAACCAGTTCTCAAGGCAAACTAACAGGACTAGATTTAGTAATTATCACATTCTATTCCAATAAAGACATTAAAGATTCTGGACCATTGGTGTGCCTTAAGGTCCAAGTTGTTAACCAGTGGCCTAGAGAAACGCCAATTGCGCCTCACTGCCAAGGTCAAGGAGAGGTTGAAACCTGGGCCTGGGGTTGTTGGATCCCTTGTGGGTGTATCTGGTCTGATATGCTGATGGAAATTTTTAGTTATCCTAAGCCTTTTTTTGTGTGCTTAGTAGACTGTCATATTCAATACTGAATAAGTGTTTGAAATGTTACATACACCATACAGATGGAAGCAAAAAATCAAGGACTCAAGTCTGTTTTTCAAAATTTGCAGTTGAATATATATTACACCCACCAGAAACCTTGGCATTGCATTATAGTTGTAGACCCTTTGCTAAAATGGTAAAAGTTATAGAATATAAAAATGCACTTTGTTAATATTTTTTATGGCCATAGAATTCTATAAACATAAAACAACAATACTGTATATTTGGTAGCAAGCGTAGGTTCTAAATTAGGTTTAATAAATCATGTAGAACAGAGGTGTCTGGTGGCCCAGAGGTCAAGACTAGAGCAACCCCGCAGTTGTATTCTCATGGACAAATACAATTGTTATAACACAGCCCTCTTTTAATGTTTATTCTAATAAGGAAATTATGTAAGAGTTGAACAGGCGGATTTTCTGTTTGTAGAGCTAAATTGATTACTGCACGAAGATAAATCTAAAAATAAATTTAATAACTTAGACTAATTAATTGTTCATAGCTTCCTTTTTATATTCTTCTAATGAATTGTCCTGTGTGACAATGGAAATGACCTCAGGGTAACCATCTACTTTTTTAAAACAGAACCTAGCAATGTTTCAGACCTTACTGCACATAATTATTAATATTTAACAACGCCACTACCAAATAATTTGCCCCAACAAATACGAATCCCTTATTTAATATAAGCTTCCCAATGGCTAAAGTAAATTGTATGTTTTTTTACTATAAACAAACTCCTTTGCAATGTCATTCTTGGATATAAACAGAGGTGTAGCCAGTCCAACGTTGTTCACAAAGGGCCAGTCCAGGTCAGACAAGCTTGTGTGTGAGCATGTATGTATGTAGTTAACCATTGCAATGCCTGACATATCTATACTGAAACAACTGGATCTCAGATTACTCAGAAAACTAAACATATTAATCATATATTAAAAACTCTTAAATTATAATAGAGGTGCAAAGATCTAATTGGTTTAGAAGACCTCAAGCCTCTTCTGCTGAGCGACTGTTCCACATATCCACTTCCCCAGTAAAGTAAAGCTTGCTTACAGTGCTTGCTTACAAAGTGAGCTTTTATTACACTAAATAAAAGTATAAATCTTAGGGTACCTGTAAGACTTTTTTCATTAAAAAAGTGAAAATCCACATAGCCATCACCCCTTAATTAAACAGGGAGCCGATACAAGGGAGGGGGAGGGTACAGGAAGCAGAAAGAGAGAATTTCTTGGTAAAAAAAAATCCCCAGAATTTCACCTGGACAGAAATGGCAGGAAACAAATGAACCAAATACAAAGCAAAAATGTTGTTTGATATAAGTGTGGGCCCTGTGCACAAATCTACTGGTGGCCACAGTGATATACTGTGATCAGAACAGATCCGATTGTATGGGTTGTTTTGTTGTTTTTAATATATCTTATTTCTAATTACCAATGATAATAACAAAAACACCGTAAAGAATCTCACACAGCAAGAAAGGGAGGTGAGAGGTTTTTATTACAGCTTTCCTTCAATGAGAATAAAAGCTATGATTGACAAATCATGCATGGAAAGGTCATAATCAATCAAACTACTGGAATCTGTTAACTGGATTTACAATCTAATAGGAGGTTATTTTGTAGTTTATTGTTTACCGCTTATGAACTTAATGAGTCAATTTTACTCCACAACCTTTCTTAAAAGTTGTAATGCAAGAAAAAAAACCCATACATTTTCATCTGTCATCTATATGGATTAGATGCTTTCATTTCTACATGGCTACATTCCATGGCGAATTAGAACACACACACATATATATCTATCTATTACCTAAAAATATTTAATGCGTTGTCAGAATGCAGCAATGTTATAAACATGTAGTATGTATACAGTATGTTAAATTTCATTTAAGGAGGTTGACAGGATATCAGGCATGTGGTAGGTGACATATTGCTTCAAATTAAATTCAATTGTTGAAGGATCTGTAGCTCAAGTAATATGGTTTCTGTGCAGTGTTTTTAAGATGAAATGTGACTCCTCTATATTGCATAATGAGAACAGCAGGGGAGCGGGGTTCTCCATCATTACTGATGGCACCAGAGGTTTAACTGGAAATAAATAGGATGGGAAAAATGTTGCACCCAATTCTTTCCAGTAAACATGTGGGAAGCATCAAGATAATTACATCTCATCTAATGCAGTGGAAGCCCATCGGGGACAGGTAAAATTACATATCCTGCATTGCCGTGACAATGTGAGTAGTCAGATGTCCTAGTGAGCCCTGTGTGAACAAAACCTCTAGGGCCATAGTTACTACAAAACCCTATGTGAATTTTAGCAAATTGATTGAGTGCAGAGGTAGATGTGTTTGAGACAACGGCATAAACTAAAATGGCGAAAGTTTTGAAATGGAGTTTGGAAATGGAGAATAGTGACAAATAAAGGGATCTGGGTGAGCAGTAGAGTTAATTTAAATTAACTTGGATTTAACTCTGTTCTCTTAAGGATTATTGAAACGTAACAAAATGTAGCCAACCCTTAGTTTTAAAGTCAGTGTTTGGTAAATTGGCACAAAACAGTTTGCACTCTCTACCAAATGGGTCAACTGAAGAAAAAAAAATGCATTTGTGATATGTAATTAGAACTACTATTAATATGGGCATCACTAATAGAGCGCTTAAGAGGCTAAAACCCCAAGCATTTGGTTTGGCAGCCTTGAATGGGGACAGTTCTTTTCTTCAGCTGAATGAAAGACCAGTTAACATTCTTCTTAGTTACAAATGAAGTTGTGTAAATAAAATAAATATGTCTGTGGTGGTCAGTTCCCATAAACACTCACCCATGGCCTTACCACACTCCTGCATATCCTCCTTGTGGGTCTCTGCTATCACGCAACCATCCGTCACCATAATTATTAAGTAAAGGGCTTTACAAGCTCATTACAAGATGCATGGATGCTGTTAACTCATTTGGCATGTCAAATAATACACAATATGGGCTGGATATATGTACAGTTGTAAGTTTGCCTTAATCTTACAATACATGCAAAAGATTCTAATCTTTTCATATGATATAATC
Organism: Spea multiplicata; assembly: GCA_009364415.1. Classification (NCBI taxonomy): domain Eukaryota; kingdom Metazoa; phylum Chordata; class Amphibia; order Anura; family Pelobatidae; genus Spea; species Spea multiplicata. The sequence continues at coordinate 20,118 of VKOC01004021.1, forward strand.
TCCATTTAAACTTCAATAGCCTCTTTACCCTGATTTAAATAAATGAAAGCCATGCCGTATAATAGATACCCTCACCTAACACAAATCCTACCATTTGATGGCTAGCAATTGAGGCAATTTATTAGTAATTTCTGTATTTTGACTTTTAACCTTTTTTAATTGATTTGTAAATCTATCAATTGAAGTGTTCCATGCTTGAGGCATGATTTATTGAACAAATGATAAATATTTTACTGGCTGTTATTTTGGACAGAATTTTGCCAAAAGTACATGATAAAAAAAATGTCTATGAAATGTGGACCATTTGCAAAATTATAAGTTCTTTTTTTTCACAAGTTAGTATGATAAATTTGCTTTTGTCTGCTTCCGCTACAATAGCAGGCTCTGAACTCGGAGGCTGTATTATTGAATTATTGAAAAGTAGTACTTTATGTTTTAACTACAGCATAACCAAATATATGTGAGGGATAACTGCTTTCAAAAGTGTCCTTTTCTCTGCCATCCTTTTGATGTATGCAGGTGATGTTAAAATTAGTTTTATTAGTTTGTTGTAAACTAACACTTCTAACAAGCAGTGTACAAGATGGAAGCCATTATCATTTAGATAACGGTTTGCTCTTAGATTTTGTTAAGTAATCAATTCATTATTCAGGGTGAATATTTCATTCATTTCATTATTCCAGCAACATACCTTTTGGGCAATTTAAATGTGCCACTCCTTATAATTCAGTGATGTACTGCCATTAAATATAAAGGCTGTTTTCCACCTTTTTTGTTTTGGAGGGAACTCAGGGAATATTTATATCCTCTACAGGACCCCCTCCTTCAAGACATTTCGTTAGTGCCTCCCACCCAAAGTTCACTCTTTCTGCTCCCCACAGATGCTACTCTCTATATTCTCGTTTCCTATACCTCTTCCTTTTCCTTTACGAGATGTAGGCCCTACCCTACCTACAATGGGGGAGATTTCAGCATTTAGGCACATTTTAGACCCACTGAATGTTCACTCATGTTTTACCTCTACCACAAATATTGTTAATATGACAATTGACAAATTATGGCAACAGCCCTACCACACAAACCAAATGGGAAGTTGCTTAAAGTACTGAGCTACTAAGGAGCACCATCGTGTGGTTCTGTCCAAGAGAATGAAGACGAGAGAATTGGAGACATAGTTAACCTAAAGAGCTACAAACAATGACGTATCCCAGCCTCAGTCTACTGATACAAAACTGGGGGCCGATCGTCCTCTTGGTGTCCTGCTGCACAGTGAGATCTGCTGGCTCAGCACAGTCTCCATAGAATTCATCCTGGGGCTCTGTTTCTTAATGGCGCGCAATGCCTTTCATTATCCCAGAAACACCGATCATTGAGGTGGAGGAAACTGGTAAAGCTAAATACATCACTGGCTACAAACAGGATCAGCCCTGCTATTTAGTTATTGATGGAAGGAATGTGAAAATATGCATATGTTCTAGGAAATAATATTTTGTAAATTGATGGAATCAGATGAAGAATTGATTTGCAACAGATAAAGGGATGTACAAATTGTCTCTTATGTTATGAGCAGTGAACAGCTATAGAGCTGCTTGCTCTATGTTGGAAAATTACTAGACTCTTATACACCAAAAAAATTCAGACACGGCAGGGTATTTACAAACCTGATGTTAAAGATACGTAGCACTGCTTGAGCCTATGGATTGATTTCTAAAAAAAAAAAAAAAAAAAAGCAAAAAAACCCCCAAAAAACTGCTGGGGTTTACATTGTCTGTTAAATTAAACATATGTTCTTGAAAGGGAATTATTAGCATTTTGATGTCCCAATACAAGCTGTGTAGAAAGCAGGCAGGTGCCATTGTTGTGGAACAGCAACCCCCATGGTATTTGGTTATGTGGTTGGCTGATCCTCATGGGAGTATTCATTGCAGAGTAGCTGGGTTGCTATCTGTTGGCTGTAGTTAATTTATAATTTAGGTTACTGCCCATTCAAATGAATTTTACAGCTTTGCAAATACCAGTCTTGCTACTGGGAGATAATGGTTAATCACAACTGGAATACTGATGTACAAAAGTGAATGTTGTTATTTTTGTTAACCCAGCCAGAGAATACACTAGAATTTTGGGGGGGCACAATACATAAGACAGCAGTAAGCTCTACAGACATGGTCAAAGAAGAGGTTCAGTTATTAGATTGTTTTTTGAAGGTAATAACCTATAATTGAGCCACAAATTAGCTTAAAACATTCAGTAAAGCACATATCATAATAAAAATATCATCTAAATATACAGTACATGTATTTATATGTATATATCTATATATATCTATATATATATATATATACACACACACACATACACAATATAAACTCAGTCTATATGTGCAATGCTTATTTTTGGATATTGTTATTTGTTAACTGACTGGCATAACACTGACATTCTCAAGAGTAGAATAGGATTTGTTTAATATTTTGCATTACTAAATTCAAAATCAGCTTAATTGTGAAAACAATTTACGAAATGATCTCTGTTTGAATACACACAAGCCAGTGATGGAACATACATGGGAAAGCCATAAGACAAAACCAAGGACCACATAAGGGCAGAGATTTTTACTACAAGGTCCAAAAACGTCTTATTTGCTATCAAATTCTGTGTTTCTGTGTGTATGAATCCTGAATTTAAAACATATCTCTTCAAACTGTAGTTCAATTACTCCAGAACTAACTTTTTAAGATGTTGATATGCTATATTATATTATTATATATATCAGACTATGAGAAAAATTGTGACAGTAGACCTAAATGCCATTTAAACTATAAATTATGATTCCTAATCCTGCTTCAACTAGAACTGTCCTCCAGATTTACAGTTCACATAGATACTGGCAATGTGTAAAGAATACAGAGTATAAGAATTAAGCGGTCTGAAAAACTCAGCTGGAAATTTTATTAAAGTTGTTTCCATTTGGAAAAATATTTTATACTCAGATTTCCCTACATGATGAATGCATTTTCTACATTATTGGAGAATGTATAGTTAGGTTTTAAACTGTATCCGACAGCAGCAGTCTGTATCTGCATTTATTAAAGACATCTCAAAGATGTTATAGTACCGGTAATTATAAGCTGGATGAAAATATCTACCTTGTCCCTGCCCCTAAGATGCTGCCAACTTTCACATCACGAGTATTGTGATTTATTTACATGTGATGTGACCTCTCATGATATACACATTGAGTGCAGAATAAAATTAGTAGTCAGAAACTGGCGGTTTAAGTCTACTTTTGCACTCATGGAGGCTTGAGAAGAAGATGTAGATAATAGAGAGGATTTTAAAAACCACCAAGCAACCACCTTCCTTCTCTTATCTTCCTTCAAAGGCTGCCAACACTCAGAATCAAAAAATGGGAAGAGAAAATATAAAGAGAACAGTAGGTTATATCTCCTGCTGGTGTACATGCAATACAGATGTCTAATTAGTACATATTGTTTATATCACTCAATAACTTCTATCACATGGGTTTAGAAAGTGTATTGAAACTGTAAAGAGAACTAGACTGTTTAATGCCAAGATGATACATCATAGCTAAATATAAAAAATATAGTAGTAAATGCAGACAAATGCCCTGATCCTGCATTGTGTAACTATAAAAAAATCCAGTGTATGTGATAACTCCAACACATCAGGAGAGATTACTTTGTTATTAATTAAGGAGCACAAGGAATTTTGCCTTCCAAGCCAATTAACAAAGATAATAATAGGTTTACTCTCAGTCAATTACACATCCACTTTGTGATGAATTAGTAGGCTATCTAGAAGCAGTGTGGGCATTAACATCATTTATAATGGCAGAAAAATAAAAAGCTTTAGAAGGTAAAGTTCTACAAGCAATCAATTAACACTGGGCATCCAAAATTACATAGATTACTGGCACAGGTTGTTAACTTGACTTGGTAGTATCCACTGAATTCCAATGATACTATGTTTCAAAATAGGCAATAAAAAGAATGCATATTCCCAGCTATTTGCCACACTATGAATCATAGAAATGAAAAAAAAATACTTGTAACTATTTATATCCTAATGTGTTACACCAGCACTCGAAGAATCAAATACATTCAATTTATGGAATTTATTTGGCATTATAAATTGATAACACACCTCCAGCACTGTTTGTGAAGGGAGGAGACATGTGTGAGCGGGTGATGTCATGACCATGTTCTTCAGCCAAAGTGAAAAAAGCTTATCTTTAAATTCATACTTAATAACTTAACCAAGTAGCATTTGTAAGGCTTTATACACTATGTCATGCCTGCCTTAACCTAACATTAACTGCCTATGTCTCCACCTTTATCCCTCTGCAATCTTATATTGGGGGTCAGAATATTTTTAAAATATTAACTTGGAAAAATGAAGTACAACATCATTAGGAAATACTGTGGAATACTAGTTGACAACATAGAATTATAATGGCAATTGACAAATATGGTTATGAAAGATTGCTTCAAGATAGGTATAATGCATTCCTGATGCTGAATTATGAATAAGCCCAGATATATTTGTAAAACCGTTCAGTGGACCAACAGTCACAAAGAATGTTGGAGTCTTCAGATTTCGGTCTTCGGTGTTTGCCTGTGAGCATGAATAATGTACATATGTCTATACGTGCTGTGTGATCATGAATGTGTATGTGTGTGGGGGGCAGGGAGTATGTGTTAGTGAGTATCAGTGTGTAGGGTGTAAATGGGTTCATGAGTATCTGCATGGGCATGTGTTTATGTGAGTTACTGGGGGGGGGAGCAAGGGGCTGATGGAGGGTGCAAAATAGGATCTGGCATGGTTGCCAAATATTCTATCTAGGCCCCTGAATACGATAACCATTTTTGTGTTTTAATTACACAACTAAAAAACTGTAAGACAAGCAAATGCTAGACTACACCATTGGTTATCAACCAGAGCAGTAAAATACAACAGTGCAAGGTTGTTTTTTTTCTTCTTAATTTCTTGAACCATGGCAGTTTATGAAAGGGAAGTGCCGTTTTTTTATTTCTCGAATCAGATTCATCTGCTCTATAATCTTACATTAACCTACAAGACAAGCACCCATACGCCTTATCATACTGCCTCTGGTAAATGGATCTCTCTTAATCATCCAGCTGGACACTCTGAGAAAGCAAAGTCAACGGGAGAAAGGACTACCGTATTTAGCATTCTCATAAAGAATCAACTCAATATGGGGTTAAGCTTAAAACACGTCACTGTACTTTAAGCTTAAGGGTTCTTTTTCCATGGTAGTTTCCCTTTAATTAGTGCAGACTGATTGATGTACCTATGCTCTTCAGAGAAAGTCCAGGAGAGGCTTGACTAGGTGGCCAAATAATAGCCAAAGCAATAGTTATGCTTTTTTATGATGTTTCATCTTCCACTTAAATCATAATTCAACAGGACTAGTAACTATATTTATAGTTTTAAATTGTTTACTGGACTCTTCATATATTAACATGTAACATACTTATCAGATGATTTTGGATTTGGTTGTAAAAAGCAGCTTAGGGTTCTTTTGTTATGAAGCGTGAAAGCCCTGGCTCTTATTGGTTTTAGTCTTTATATCAGTTTCCCAAGGTGGCATGTTTAGTTTTGCATTGAGGTAAGCAATTAATACGATAAAACAAATTGCAATTTATTTAAAAAAAGTCATTCTGTGTTTGGAAGTCTCTTAACCCTGTTGAATAATAGATAAGCATCAAAGCAGGGTAATTTCAATTAGGCTAAATGCTTCATTTTTGTATTTGCTGTACTTGTTCCTATCGCGTGTTATTTAAACTTATTATACATTCCCTTCGAGATATTTGTTTTGGTTGGTGTTTAAACAGTAGATAAAGTAAGGAGAGCATTTAATGTTTGGAAACACGTTCAAATCCATAACAAAGGAATAGCACAAATGAAAAGTTCAGCATTTTTTGGGGAAGTCAAATGGCAGATGTTAATTACATGTTCCAGTGGCACATATTCTGTATTTATGGTGCTTTCATGGGGGCCGTACTCGAATCCCAGTATCCCCTGTGCACTTGCAGGTCAATTCACTAAATGTCATAATTATCATAGAGTCACTAGCAGAACACAGAGTGAGTCTAACCCCTCTACACCGGAACAATACTGATTTGTCTTGCCTTTGCCCTTTAAATCTTTATTTTGGTGAGCTAGTTGTTTCTGTATGTTTTCTAGGCATTAACTATAAGGTTTACAGAATTTTGTCCCTTGATCACAATTATTTACCGTGCCTTATTCTTTCAGTTTGTATCCCATTTCCTGGGTACTGTACAGACCTTTCAGTGAATCTGTAAAAAAAGTTGTTTTTCTTTTAATACAACCACCCAGCTCTGTCTTTTAGAATGGGCAGGGCTAAGTGCAGCATTGTAAATTCAACACTAAAAATAATTTGACATGAATAAAACATGTACCCTCTCAACTCTAAGTCACCCTGGTAGGGTGGATGAGGTCCTGCCTAAGCACACTTTGGGTGACTAATGAAGCCCTCAGGCTTCCATGGAAAGGGGCAAGTCCAAAAATAAAGTTAAAATGACTAAAGTTTAGTGTGGAAAGGTGCAAGTCCCATGGAAAGGGGCAAGTCAAAAAATAAAATTAAAAGGACTAGTGGTGTGCCAGTTTGGTGTGCCAGTTAAGGTCAAAGAAATGTCTAACGACTATATAAACACAGGAGCTCCCATGCTACCAACTTTAGAATTTGCTGCCATCAGGCATTGATTAGATTACTATTGCTTTTCAGTGTGCTGTTTTCTTTTTATTTATTTTTGGCCTTTTCATGGCCCATAGACTGTGTTGATCATCAATGTAGGCAAAAATGTTTTTCTAAACTTTCCCCATAAGATGATAGGACGTAGACAATGGTTTCACTGCCAGTCTCCTGTCATGCAAAGGTTGCATTATATGGACCTCATCTTCTCCACAGACGGGGGACTTAAGGATGGGGATTAGCAAGAGAAATGTAAGGCTATTTTTTATCTAATTAGGCTAATTAGGCTTCAACCAGTTTTAAAGGTTTAACTTTACTTTACACCTCCCTCACAACTGAGCTGTATATCCTCCAAATGTATTTTATTTAGTTTATTTTTTTTTCACCAATCCAGGATGAGGGATGAAGAAGGTGTAGGTGAGCTCTATACCACCCGATTTAATAATTGTCTCTTACCACAGCGCACATATATTGGCAGGGGAAGATTCAGGGTGATTTTAGCCCTCCCTAGGTTAATACACTACTTTGGTGTACATGACTAACTTGGATTGTAATAAAAAATAAAAAAACAACTGGAATAGTGTTGTCATTATAAACATGGCCTGGTCTCTTTCTGTAAAAGAAACAATAGGGCAGATCAACAATGGTCCAAAAAGGTCATATGCCCCAAAGTAACTGGTAGAAAGGGCACTTGCTGCTTACAAGGCCAGGAACGATTCAGAGTGACTGTGTAAGGATCCACCAGCAGCATGTAGATGCAGGAGCAGAGATAACTCTGTTAAGGCAGGATCTTAGATCCAAGTGTATGGCAGTCACTGAGTCTCCATTTATGTATCTATTAATGTGGAGGTGTCACTGTTTGTGGTTGTACATCTTCAGTGGCGGACTGTATATGTGTCTGTATGTTTTTGGGATTGAACCCTGCAGCTACCTGTCCATGTTCAGAAGACTAACATGCCATCAAGGGGAAGGTCTAGGCCCAGAAAGACTCTTTTTTTGCAATACCTTTTTGCTTTAGAATGCAAATCCTAGGGCAGCTCTCTTGCTTTACACACACTTATTATATATATATATTTAGACCTCAATACCTATTTTAACAAATGATAAAAACATATAAGGAAACATACAACAATCAGCCACAACATTATGACCACCTGCCTAATATCGTGTAGGTCCCCGCCAAAACAGCCCTGACATGTCAAGGCATGGACTCCACTAGACCTCTGAAGGTGTGCTGTGGTATCTGACACCAAGACAGCATGGATGTCCATGGATGCATCCTGGTGCCATGTGTTCTCTAGTTAGGCAGCAACTACCACAACTTTACTACTTACAGTAGCAGTTCCAGTGTATTTTTTTGTTTCGCTTTCCAGTATTTAGCTACATACTCCCCAGCTTCAAAAGAATGCTTCTGGTTTGTTTTTGTTTTTTTGTTACTTGTTGCTGCAAGTAAGCAGCAACGCTGCACCTGGTCTATGTAATTAAGTGCATCTAAGATAACCCTACAGAGAACAATTTTATGGAAAATAAACACTAATTATCCAAAGTTGGTCATCCGTAATAATGTTGGTTTGTAATTTTCTCCTTGATGTACAGAGCAGAACAAATTAAACTTCTTAACCATGCCCCATTGCTTGGAATAAACTCTTCCGTGGTAAGACATGACAAAATCATTCCTTATTCCTTGGCTGCTGTTGAATGGTTTTGTGCCAAGTAGCACCAGTCACGTTATGCATGCAGATCACTGTGTGGCTCCCATTTATGAACATTCAGTCCAAGGGTAGGATTCTTTAGATCTCCACAACTCCCATTCCCATTATCTAGTGAAATACAGGTTTAGGATATTGGATGTTATAGCTGAGAAGCAGCTCAACACTGAATTCAGCATTAATGGGATAGATCCAGCAGTGTTAGGGATGCTTGAGGGTTATGCAATTGACAGCAACTAATTGGAGGCACAAGCCACCTGCTTTTGGGATGAACCACCTGCTGCTGGTACTCAAAGTTAAAAAAAGATGTGATGTAATTCAAGGTCACGAACATGCAAACTCTGAAAGGAAAACTAGATAAATGACTATTAGTCCAGATATTGCATGCCAAATAAGCCCAATACAGCTTAGTATGATCCATTTCTTGCTTGCTTTGACCATTGTAATTCTGAATTTTATAACAAAACATCATCCAGTATAATATCTCAAATGTTTTAGGGCATCTTGAAGTTTTGTTTTTTTACTAAATATGTTTCGTATTTTTGAAGATCGGTTCTAGACAAAGAGTGTGGTTATTAACAAGATTGTTTCCATAGTTTCTAGTCTACATATTAACTGACCCCAGAATTGCTTTATATCAATATTGACAATATTCAATGTAATCAAGTGCCAGGACCTTTACTGCAAATTTCTGGCAACCAAGAGATTTAAGTGGTCTCACCACTGCAGTGACATCACAGAAAATCACATCTGTCACAGACTAGAATACAGAAATTTAGAAATTCTGCATTTATCGTCTATATACATACATAAACACATGTGTATATACACATTGATCTATAGTGGCTGCATAGGTGATAAAAGATAAATAAAATATTTTTTATGCTTTTCCTGCTTCTAGTGCTTTTTATCTCTTGTAAGCCAATTATCGAAACACACTTGTGATTTTTTTGAAGTATACTAAACACAATAAAGACATATATGAAAACAAACTTAATTTGACATTTGCCAAGTTGTGTGTGTGTGGTGTTTTATATATATATATATATATATATATATATATTTTTTTTTTTTTTTTAATTTTTGTTCATTCACCTTCAAGCATGTACTGGGCTTCCTGCTAGCGCTACACCTATGTCTTCTTAATTCTTTGTTAACAAGCGTACAGTCAGTTATGGAATATAAATTTGCTACGGCAGACCATGCTGGTAAATGTCTGTATATACCACATACATTATATCATGCATTAAGAGTTGCTACTGGACTGCAATGTGTCATAACCTATGGGTTTGAGGAGAAAACACAAATATCACCTTAGAAGGAAGAGGTAAAGTGTATGGATTATTTGTTTTTCATGAATGGAATAAATTCCATTACTATTATTGTTGTATAATGTGAATTGGATGGATAATTCAAATTACAATTAACAGCCACTGGTACAGCAATGGCTATACAGCCAAACCTTATGAAGGAAAGCTTTCTCCCCTTGATTTTTGAAAATATTTCCAACATATTATTATTATTTATTGCGCCAACATATTCCGTAGAGCTGTATACCTATTTTTGACAGTTGGAATTCCATCCCTTCATTTCACCTTTTACTTATATTTTATAGAATCTGCTTTGTTTCTTTATGAATTATATGTAATAGATTATGGGATATAACAGAACTTTCAACCATATGCAAGTCACTAGCATTCCATAGCAATGTTTATCCAGTAATATTTTCAAATGTGTCAATTAAACTGTAAACACACTCTTTACAGGACACAAAATATATTCTCCCAGTGGCTTTAGACAGTGATCATTGTGTAGAGAATGATTGTTGCAGGGACTGTCTTCCAGCCCTAAGATGTTGAGGCCACTTAAGAAAACCAGTTCTAAAATTAGGTAATTATGTTACTGCTTTCAAATGCTTTCAGCATCTGTTGCAAAATTTAGATAAAGGCACATAGAAAGGAAATGTAAAGTCTTAGACCTTAATCTGCCCTTGGTCATTTTTTAGATTCAAGAGCCATATGCCCACCCCATTCATGTTTAAACTCCATCCCTGTGCGGTCTTCTACCACCACTCCTGGGAGGCTGTTTCACTTATCTACCATCTTCTCAGTAAAGTAAAACTTCGTTACTGTTACACCTCAGACTCTCTGGCTTTATATTATGACCTCTTGTTTGTAAACATCCCTTCCATACTTTATTAAATCTCTGTGTAGTTAAGTATTTCCAACATTCTGTAACAGTGCAGCCTCTTTAACAAACCAAGACAGTAGAAGGTAAAGGAGCATCAGCAAGGTGCTCGCAGTGATTGTTAACCCTTTCCCTGCCGTGTTGTGCACACTGCTGTTAACCCTTTCCCCGCCACATTGTGCACACTGCTGCTTGCAGGTAACTTTTAGCAGCTGTTGCAGTTTCCCTTGGGGTTTAGAGTGCCCAGACACTTTACATACCTGTCAGCCGAAAGGGCTGTCAATGTGAAGACAGACACCCCCACCGAGGTGAGCTGGATGAAGGGGATAAGCTTGCAGCCCACTCTCCCAAAGAGCCATTTATCTGCCAGGTACCTGCTGGCATCCACTGGGGCGCAGGTCACAAGGAGTAGCAGGTCTCCCAAAGCCAGACTAGAGATGAACAGATTGGGGACATTTCTCATAGACTTTACAGTGCAGAATATCTTAATCAGAGTGACATTCCCAATGAGCCCGATCAGGATAATGATCCCATACACTGGGACTATAGCATAAGTGACTCCGGGGTAAAACCAATCTTCAGATGAATGGTTAGAGCTTTCATTCATACAGGAGCTGGCCAGAGCAAAGTTATCTGATTCAAAGTCAAGCAGAAAGCAGTTTTCCGGACTCATGGTTTGTCTCTTGGGCTTGTGTTTAAATGCACGGGAAATATTTTGCTTCAAATGCCTTGCAATTGACCTTCAGCTCTTCATCTTCTCAATATCTTCACATTATTTTTCTTATGTGGATCTTCTGTGCTGTTGAGTTTTTAAAGCATATATTAGTCAGCTGATGTTTCCTTACTCGCATCCCAAATGATTCCTTATTGTAATAGCACTACATAGCCAGATCCACGTTTAGTTCTATGTTCACTTCCAGTGCATTCACTGAGATGTATCTCCCCACTACTGTCCTCCTAAATTTGGTCCATGCTTGTGTTGTTTCTTGAATTTAAAAGTGGAAGAATATGTAGTTATTTTGAACCCTTGTGATCTTCCTAGACACAATCCTGGGAATGTCATCTGTCCACCTTCTTGCACAAGACAACTGTAGCACAGCTAAGTAGCAGGTTAAGTGTTCTGTATCTCTACTGCAGCAAGACTGAGGCTTCTAATGACAAATGAAGCCATCTGCTGGCCAAATGCGGCATCACTGGCAGCAAAGACTTCAATCAATATAACCATGTCTTCCCTTCGTGCTTGTTACAGGGAAATGTTCCTTGGAGCCAGAGAACTGTCATGGGAGGAAAATCACAACTTCTTACGTCACTGACATCTGCAGGAGTTGATTTTCTTAACATTAGAAAATCAACCATGTGCAGTCCATAGTAGAGATGGCCATGTTCAGAAATAATTCAACAGTTCTACTCATTTTGTTCCAAAATACATTCAAGTGAAATATATGCTAAGGTTCTCCCTTTTCCCCACTGATAGGGACCTCCTCAATCTATGGGGCTCTAAACAGCTTTATGGTCTGCTTATATGTGTTATTTTAGTACACTGCTAAATTTCTTTTTACATAATACATGTATATTGCACCGCCTATTATTTGTATATAAATATATATATATATATAGTATTTGTTGTGATATGTACCGTGTATTCATAAAATATATAGTTATATTCTGTTAGACTATAGTAGTCACCACAGCTGACTATACATAAGCAGGCAACACATACATATACAGTAGATGGGTGTACAGCTGGATATGCTAACGGACAAACTGGACTGATGAATTGGCTTATTGGTGGTAAAAGGTACCCATCTCTTTGATGTATCTGCAAAGTACTATTTGTCAGTTTAGCAGATCCGGGGGTGCAGCAAAACTTCTGCCAGTCTCATAGCTGGGAACTCTCCAGGCCTGACCCAGAGTCTCCGAGTGAACTGTTGCTTCCTCATGCCTCTGAGTTACTCTCTGGTTTTCAAGGAAGAGGAGCAGCATTTAGCCACCCCTACTCCCTGACCAATTTCCCACCCACCCCAAATAACTTAATGCTATCTGGGTTTAGCCCTGCCTATTTTGTGGCTACTGGCTAGTCCTGCACTTTTGTGAAGCTGCAGGCAGTTTCACTGGGAAGCTCTTAAATATGGCCACCCAATGGGCGGTGGGTGTGTAGAGCACCCTGTTGGGTTATGAGGCTTTCTATGAACCACAATCTGTATTCTGGAAAGAAACCATCTGTTTCCCATCAAATCATACTAATACATAGGAAGCCAGCGCAGATGACAAGCAGATGCACAAGCAATCTACAGCAGCCAGCTGTAATATGCAATGTCTTTTTTCCCTGCAGACATTCCAAAAATCAAAAGCTAGTCCTGATATATCATAACACTAACAGCTTATACAGGTATTAAGAGCTATACCAAATTGATCAATTAAGTATTCACAAGGAATTTTGAAAAGTCTTTTTTTTCTCATGACATTTACTTCACTTTTACAAATCAAACATTTCTTAAATTGCAATATGTGGAAATGTGATGCTGCTAATAGCCATTATGTTTAAAAGGGTTCTCACCTACGTCAGAAAGAATCTGTGGTTTTTCATTTATATTTTTTTGATTCATTTCATTTACCATATAATATATTTCATCATTTCATTAATTGGGCCAAACATGATTTGGACACATTTTTCATTTAGTTTGTTGGTCCATTTGTTTTCAGACAATGAATTTTGTTTCCTGCCCTCTCAGTTTGTATGGAATTTTGAGTGCTTTTTTCAATTCAAAAAAGAAATTCTATGTCACTCACACTAATTTATTCTCTCACACTCTCACTCACCCTTTTTCACACTTTCTGTCACCCTTTCTCACACTCTCATTCACTCTCTCTCTCTCACACTCTGTCTCAGTGTTTCCTTTCCCAACGCTCTGTTTCTTTTCTTGCCCCTTCTTGTTCTTCTGTCTTCTTTCTTTGTACCCTTCTCCATGAACCAGGGCCCTCAATGCACTCAAACGGCAGAGAACGAGTGTCTGAAAATGAGGAGGGACTCTTAAAGAAACAAATTAAGACCGGATCTAAGATCTGATCTAAACTTTCTAAATGAGCTTACTTTGAGACTCTTGAAATATTAACCCCTAGTCCATTGTGAAGATTCTATGTAGTGACTCACAAAATGTATTAATGACATTGATCTAATATCAGTCCTCATGGAAAACACTGACTTGTCATTATTTAAAGATAAACTTAATTGAATCAGATGCATTCAAGCAGGGATATCAATCACAAGATACTGCAGCCTTATATAAACACAGCAGTAATGATTTGGCGATTTGGTGACTTTGAAAAAATGCCTCTTAACCGTGATACTGGGGCAAAAACCCAGGTTCACATATCTCAGCATGGTCAGACTCCTGGGCTACTCCATGTATGTTGGGGGTATTCAAACCGTGCAGATGTACTGGCGTTTACACCAAGCTCCATTAAACTGAACCTGTAAGCATGGAGCCACCAATGTCTTTAGACAGTCTGATGTCCAGTGAATGTGAAGATCTCCCCACACTTGTGCACAAATGCTAAATATACTTTTTTGTGGCTGTAATAATCTGTAGGGTCCTTGAAAGCTTAACATAAAGGAAGGAGTGAGAAGTGGCTCTGGGGCGTGTTGTCCCCTTGTTGGTTTCTGTGTTCCCTCATGTGTCAATGTATCCAGTGTTCTCTAAATGCTCTCCAATGCCTCCTCAAGAAATCAAAAACTGTGGGGAACACTGTAACATGCTTACATCAGAGTATTTACTGTAAATGTTCATTAGATAGTTCACTTACGTCCAGACGAGGTACAACTAGCCTAATCAATATGCTTCATAAAATTTAACACATGTTTATTTAACAACTTAAGCAATATTTTAGTTTTCTTCAGCTGTTACATTATTCGATCGGTTGGCTGGGGTAGCTTTTATGCCTTTATCTTTTGTTTGAGATTAAACTGATTTTATGTTTATACTCAAAAAGTCAAAAGCATCTGTCCATGTCACAACAACAGCAACAACTTTTACTGAGCTGTAGACCCAATTTATTAAACAAACATCAGCCACATCATTTTCTTTCGTTATCAAAGATGTTTACTTTGATTTCATGCATCGCATCTCCACATGCACTCGCCCTACCTCTCACAAAAATAGTGCTGTGTTCATTAAAAGCTGGAAACCTCCTGAATCCTCTAAAAGAAGCAGTGATAAAAGCCCTCCTACAGAACCCTTCATTAGACTCAGACTGCATGGCAAATTGCAGACCAATATCCAACCTTCCATTTTTGGGGACAGTCATTGAAAAGGTAGTGGCCATAAAACTGGAGGCCCATTTATCAAGCTATAACATATCTGATCTCATTATGGCCAGAGATAAAGGTGATTACTGCATCCTAAACCTCTTGGATCTTTCATCTGCATTTGACACCATTTAACAGAGAATTTTAGTAGAGTGACATCTGTGGTCTAGGAAGCACAGTCCTTAACTTGTTTAAATATTTTCTTATTGTAGGTCACAGACAGTAACATCCAGATCATGCTCATTGGATTCAACAAAAGAAGCCTGCAGAGTTCCACATGCTTCCATCTTGTCTCCCATAAGATTCACAATTTACTTGCTACCGCTGGGAGACATCATTAGATGACACGGCTTAAGATACCATTGCTACACAGATGACACAACTCTACTGCTCATTTGCACCAAAAATACTAAAGACCAGACATACCTCATCAATAGTTGCTTAGTAGACCTCATTGAGGGCATGAATGCCAGCTGGCTAAAAGTGAACCTAGACAAAGCTCTTGGTGAGGGGACTCTGTGCGACAAGAATACCTGATGATCACCCAACTGGCCTGGAACTTGGAGACTCTGAACTGATAAGATCAACAGTGGTATGAAATCTTGCAGTGCGGATTGCATTGAACTCTCATTTAAAAAGCACATTTCTTCCATAATAAAATCTGCCTCTGAGAAACATAGCCAGGATGTGACACCTAATTCCACCAGATGATATGCCAGCATTAATCCATGCATTTGTGTCCTCTTGTCTAGAATACAGTAACGCACTTTACTTGGACCTACTAGAAAAAGAACTCCAAACTCTACAGACAAAATACAGCAGGCAGACTATTGACTCGTTCATGTCACATAAACCCTATTCTCCACTTCCCGCAATGGCTTCCAATTAAATGGGGAACAATCTTTAATATTTATCCTTCTTACCTTCAAAGACTTCTACAATCAAGGACCAAAGTACACCCTATATTCCCTCTTGCTCTCTTCGACCAGCCAACGGATCCCTCCTCAACAAAATCATGTTCCTTGGCATTTAGCCACGCTGCTCCCATACTCTGGAACTCTTTATCACGCTCAGTGAGTCACCATCATTGCAAACCTTGCAAAAAATCTCAAGAGTCACCTCTTTTATTAGGCACTCAGTCATCTCATCTGACCATCAGAAACCCTTGATCTACTGTATTTGTCTGTTTATATTTGTTAAGTGCTTTGAGTCTCACGGGGAGAAAAGCACTATAAAAATTATTATTAAGTTATTATACAGCAGAATGAAATAAAATGTTGATGTTAAATTTGACCATTTTCTTGAACCTGTCAATAATACTAAGTCAATAGTATGCTTAAAAAGCATAAACAATTTATCTTATAAATGTGTTGCCTGTATAGAGGCTCATTTGTTCTCTCTCTTGAATAAATGTAAAATTACGGTACGTAAAATATATATATTATCACTATTAATAATGTATATACATTATGCTTTTTAGCAGGGCACAGTTGGCATAACTTAGTCTTCCTATCTCACAATAATAATGTATTTTGTGGCATAGTTTTTGTTGTTGTTGTAATTTATCTATGTGATTAAGAAGGTTTGCCCATTTGGAAACATCATTAAGAAAGTCAAGACAATGTAATTAAGATTAAATAATATAAATATAATATAAAACAAAGCCGCTTGTAAAGGTGGAGGAGCCCTGATATTTTTGGAATCTAAATTTCCCTTTCAGAAAAACACAGGATACAGTTTTGGCACACGGTGGCAAACAAATACAATTTTTGGAAATAATGGGGAAGACTGAGCCAGGAAAAAAAACGTTTGGAGACGTTTTGGAGTCAGGAAGGAATTCTTTGCCTCTTTTAAACAATGTAAAAAGGGCATTCGATTGGATGAACGTGCAGAACGTTATTTATTTATTTATATTTTGTCACTAGTCCTATGTCCTTAAAGTGAAATCACTTGTTTAACTAACCTTTTGTATATTTACTATTGGAGTAGCTATCTTAACTTTCATTTTCTGGGTCTGCATGATTATTCCTCCGGATTTAGTCCTCCCCCCTCCTTTTAAGTTTACAATTCTGAAGGCTAAGTTACGTGAAACACTTTGAAGCCGTCAACTCCCTTTTAAACGACAGTGTTTAATAAATTTGCCGATATTTTAGTTATTCTCATATTGACTTTTTTTTTATTTCAACAATTGTGAATTTGGAAGGCTTATTTTCCCGATACGTTTGCATCGTGTTTACTTTTCTTTGTAATATACAACTTTTATTGATTTTTGTCTTCTGCGAATCTAATAATAACAGGAAAACAAATCCTTAAATGATAACAATACTACGCAATATTTAAGCTTTAATCACAAAGAGGGATCACAATGAATATGTAACAGTGATTTTAATGCGTACTTAAAATAACCCAGGAGTTGTCTTTTACATGTGACAATAGGGAAAGGCAGACAGGAGATTAATTATAAGCAATAACTGTATGTGTTTATACGCACATTACAAAGTCTTTGCACAGAGGGCAGTGTGAGTGGGAGAAAAGGAAGTCATCTGTCACTGATTATTTGCAATCCAGGAAGCTACTGCTCCTGGGAGAAATGATGGCTGTTGTAATTGCTGTCACTCTTCTTATGTAGTACCAAACACGTATGTTCCGTGTGGTTTCTTATCTATCAATGTTGCCATGATCTACGATACCAGTCATAATGGAAATTTACCCTTTACGTTCTCATCTAGGTAGCAATGTTAACAAAGCACGACAGTAAGAGCTTCACATACAAATCACATACATAATGAAAAGTAGGTGACACAGGTGTCATAAGGTAGCTGCTACATGTAAACATTGGCGGATCTGGGGGAGGTGGTGTAACAGGGCAATTGTAACCACCCCTCGAGATAGGGGGTGTGCTCCGGTAGTAAGGAGAAAAAGGTAAGTGCTGACACTCAGACTTACCTCTTTATCCTCCTAATTTCCAGGGGGAGGCAGGGTTGTGTAACTCCTGCCACGGGGGTGAGCAGCATCAAAGACAGTCTTTGCAGGTTAAGTGAGTTGCTTGGATGTCTGTCTGGGTATGTATGTGTGTCTGTGTAGGTATGTACGTGTGTGTGAGGGGTGTATGTTAGTGTGAGTATGTGAACAGGTGTCTTTGGGTATGTTTGTGTGTGTGTATGTATGGGTATGTGATCATATTAGTGTGTGAATATGTGTCTTTGAGTGTGTCGGGGGGAGTATGTTAGTTTGCAAACATGTCTTTAATTGGGTATTTTAGCTTGTGTGTCTGGATATGCGTCTATGTCTCGGTATTGGAGCATGGGTATGTTAGTGTAGGTCTCTGGCGGGGCCAGCCCAAGACATTGAGCTGCCTGGAACCAAGGCCACCCTAACCACCAAAACCACGCCCACATCCAGTATGTTATAACAAATTCTCTCATGTGTTCTTACACTCTCACTCATACTTTCATTCACGCTCTCAATGTCTTCCTCCCTTTTTTGCCGACTGCTTCTGTGTCCCTGTCTCTTTTCCCATGGCTCCACTTCTTCTCTTGCCTCTTCTTGTTCTTCCGCCTTCTGAGCATCTCCTCCAAGATTTGCAAAAATTCTGTAAACTTGCATTTTGTACGAATCCAAATGCTCAAGCCTAAATGCTCAAGCCTAACCTTCATCTACCCTTACTATAGTCATGTAGTGATTCTGAAAGGTTCTTTCTTGCACAATGCCACAGACACTAAATTGTAGTATCTCTTCTAACATTCAAGTTAACAGAATTTGCATGCACAATATTCATAGAAACATAGACTTTAACGCAGATAAGGCAATTCTGCCCATCTAGTCCGTCAATTATTCCTGATGTAAAGACTCAAACCTTAATCAGTTCTTGGTCTCATTCAGGATAGCTTTATGTCTATTTGATGCATGTTCCCTCACAGTATTAGCCTCTACCACTTCAGCTAGGAGGCTTATTTACCACCTTCCTGGCAGCAAGTGTTGGATAGTTGGATGCTTTTTGAATATAAAATGCATGCAAATAAATATTTTATTAAAAAATGCAAAGTTTGCAAGTAAGCAGAACATTTAATTTCACTAGGAGCTTATGTTGCAAGGACTAAGAGCAGGTCTGGAATAATGCATATGTGTAAGGGGAGAAGTAGACAATTTCTCTTACTGAGCTGTGCAACCCACCACAAGTGCAGGACTTGGTGAGTGTACCAATATTGTAACATTGACTGCTTTTTAATGTTATTTCAGTATGAAATGTATGCAGTAAAAATTATGGAATACAGAACACTGCAGCGTAGCTTTAGTACATTAGCGACATTAAAGAGAAACCAGAAACAATTTTTGTTATGAATTAGAAAAACACAACATAAACAGTATATGTAATTAAACAACACAGCATCTGTGACAAAGATTAGCTGTTGCAAATATTATCAAGAATAATAAGAAAGGTACATGATTCCTGTTGCGGGCATTTTTACTTTACACCCCATTGCCACAGGTATACTTTCTCTGTCCCCCCCAACTCCGCTGCAGGTATAATCACAGTACACATGTTCCCATATCCCACTGCGGGGATACTCTCTCTGCGCCGTCGTCCTTTAGCTCCATGATCTCTTTGGCTGACTATAATGCACTCACAGATGCAATAGCACTTACCGCTTAAAATGTACTATTGACATTAAATAAAGCTTAACACTTCAGATGGTCATTTTCAAAAATATGAAATGAATCAATTTTTCATCTGTGTACATATTCAGTTTAAGCTATAATTTATTTAAATAGAGTCATAAATAAATCAACTTTAATTACAACAAAACTCTATCTGTAGATGTACGGGGGGGAAAATGTAATCTTTACATACATACATATGACATAATTATTGGCATTTAATATAATATAATATAATATGCTCTTAACGACAAGATTGAACAGAAATCTATATCCCCTCAAGACATTCCTCTCAACAGCCATAAAACTCCAAGGGATATTGACTGATTACATTTCTAAAACACGTTAGCTTCCCTTCTCTGTTTCCAATATAAAGTTTCATTTGCTTGGTAAATAAAATATTAAACAATATTAAAAATAGGCAAAGAAAGCCCCTACAAAGTCCCCAAGCAGAAAAGAAAACACTCAGAATTCGAATACTCCTGGGTCTCTTGGTGGGCTCTGAATAAAGTACAGTATTATTGAATCATGGAGACATCATTGAAGTCACTTCATCCATTGAATTATGCATTATGCAGGGACAGCTCAGCCCTTCTAACTAGAAAACACTGTCAATGTTAGCCCTTCATAATGAATAGCAAAGCGAGGGAGATCAAACTACAATTCTCCTTTAAATTCACCTTCCATATGTCCTTTTTGTGAATAAATACTATTGTTTTCACTTCATAGTTTTCCATGCATTAACCAAGAACTAACCTGAAGCGTACGGAATTTGTAAAAACTGCCAGCAATTCAAAGCTTTCTTCAGGTCAACAGGAATTTCTCAATCAACCCAAAAGAACAACCGAAAGTCTTTTTGAATGTCATATTGGTAAAATATAGAACATGTCCATCTCTAAGCTCTAATTGACAAGTTGCCTGTGTTACAAAGATCCTGTATTATACATTGGGCCTAGTCTTGTTATATAAAAAGGAATTTTGTGCAGAGTTGTCACAGTTTGCTAGATAAGAATATATCTCATAAACAGTAACTGGTTTCTTCTGTGAATGTCATCTCCCCAGCATTTTCTCTACACATAGGTTGGTCCTAATTTGATGCCCCATTGCTCTCATGGTTGAATTATGAAGCGGCCAGGTGAATGGCTGCACTTGCATCCTCCAATAGGGGAAGAGGAAGTTACTGAGAGTGCCAACTGAGGGCAATATGGTGGCACTTGCTGTGAGGTGCTCTCTCCAGTTGTCCAACTTGGGGAGAAGACGTCACTGCAAGCACACACATTTTGCCCAGGTGAATTGGCTTCGTCTTCAAACTGATTGCCAAATTTGCCAAAATTCCATAAATTTGCAATTCCTACAAATGTAATACCCACCAGATTAGGTCACTCGCTGAAGATCAGTAAGACTGCTCAATAATCAGTGATCAAAGAGTCATTAATCAGGTAATTTATTAGGTTCATAATTGTTACAAATTTAGTTTAGGTCACTGACATTGATCAGTGAATCCAATCAGACCTTAAATGTCACTAATCATTGATCAGGTGAAAATAATAAAGGGTTAATAAAAAATAATAAAGGTGTTAATGGCGCACATTCGCTCTCACCTAGCTTAAACAAAGTTAGACTTGGGTATAATATGCATCCCCTTTCAGGGATAAATTGTGGATTGTTGGATTTTCACTTTTTTCTTATTTTTCTAAATAACAAACTGGATTTCAGCTGGCTCGGGGCAAAAAAATGCTTTTTATGGATGGCTTACTAAAGGGTCAAAGAATAAATATAATTACAAAAAACTAACTACAATAGATAGTTCAAAAAACAAAAGGTGCCAAAAGCTTAGATTATTGTGAAAGAGAACATTCAGTCTTTTTAAGTACTTTTAGTTCCCGAAATGACAGGTAACCACAGGAAATCACATCAGTGATTCTTTTTATCTGGAACAGATTCAAATAAGGCAGGTTTTGACTCTCCCAAAAGGACAAAACATGACTGCTTGCTTTGATCCATTAATTTTAAAGCCCTTTGTTGAATTATATCATCAGTGGCTCAGATTGGTTCTCTGATTCATAAAGTCTACATTTCTATGACCGTACTGTATGATCCATTTAATAAGTTATGCTCATGATGTGGTTGGGCATCCAAAATGTCTGGCACATGTTTTCTCAGATCCTGAATCTCTCCAATTTATTTTAATTTTAGTCAATAGATCTCAAAGAACACCAGAAATACTCAAGAGCCCAGATCCCATTCACTGACTACACTCCTGGATCTAACCTAAATGAATGGATTGTATTGCTAAATGGGGATATTCTGAAGCTTGAACTGCCAGCTGTACCTTCATGGAAACTCTCACAACTGCTAAAAGGACATCCACATTAAATGTCATGAAAAGAAGGTTAGTGTATCTTAGCTTAAAATGTCCATCTTTTTAACTGACCCTCTGGACAATGAATGTAATTCATCTTCCACACATAAAAACTATTTAAAAAATCTTAAACAAAAGAAAACACAGCTCCCAGAGAGTTTGTTATCTACATCTAAAAATTAAACTAGGAAAAAAAACCCTAAATCCTCAATTTGGCTAGATTGTCACAATGCAGCCAGAACATACTTAACAGAGCTCCCTGTCTGAAATGGGTTCCTGGAGATTTCCCAGTAAATAACCAGACTCAACTCAATTTCATCAAAAACAATATCCTCACTGAAAATTTTACCAATTTTTATCAATATAAGATCAGCAGTTGCCAATGGACAGACATACCTACAACTTCATTGAGAGGTCGAGATCAGCAGGGAGCATCACGGATATATTGATTGTCATACACAACCAATCATCCCTTCGTGAAGGATCAGGAGGAAGAGTGGCATAAATGTACATGGATTAAAGGACCTTTCACTTCACTATCAGACATGCCTGAAGTAGTGGCAACAACAATACTTTTAATATACTGCCCCTCAGGACCATGTAAGTTCTTCCTTACATTTACAATCTTGGGGCCCAGCTGATTACTAATAAACACAGGAATATCATTGTGGGAGATGTCACCTCATGGACAGATAACAGTGAAATGTAACCTAACTTGCCCTATTCTGTGTGCTGTTGCGCAGTGAAATATAGTATGTATATATACAAAACCCTATGCATATGGGCTCAATTTTTTTTTTCTTTTTTAGTATTTGAATTATTATTCATAGTACATGTTGGGCTATACAGCTACACATGAAAAGAAAGCTTTATCTATCTTTGTAAAATATATATTTATATAATTTGTGTGGGTGCATGAAAAAGGAGAATTATGGCTAAGGAAATATAGTGTAAAAATACTAAAAAAAAGTCTCAGGTTTCTGGGCGCAAAAAACATGTAACATAACTGCAAACTCTCTTTTTTAGTATTAATACACCCTGTAATTAATAGCCCTGTACATTAGCGCTGAGATGTGTGTACTAGGTTATATTAGGGACTAGGCTTTGTCAAATTTCTAAAAAAAATTATTTTCTTTTTCATGATTTATGTCACTTTCGGTGAAATGTAAAAAATTGTAATAATCCTAAAGCGTAGTAATCCACTGATGTGTCTGTGATCCACTGCATTAGACATCTTTGCTTAGCTTAGGTAGCTGTTACAATAAGATTTAGTAAACTATTCTCTAATTCCTCTCCGCGTTTATATGTGGCAGTAAAAAAATATTTCCAATTGTAAGCTGCAACATAACCTTATACTTGTATATACGACATGCAGTGTAGACTAGATGTAATGCAGAGATATTTGTTGGCAGTTTCTCAGAGCAGATATTCTGTGCAGATATCGTTTTTGGCAGTATTGTATGGCTAACAGAGGAAATTTCATGTATACAAAAGTTAATCTTTAGTTGACCTTTACCTTCTGGAGCCCCATCTGGTTGCAGCCTACTATAAAGCCACAACACGTATAGGGAAATAAAACTGCATTAGAACTTTTGGTTGACTTCATTCAAACATTGAAACTCTGTTTTTAATTTGACATTAAACCATACGAAATAAAATGAAACATTATACCTTACAAAAAAAAACAAGCAACATAATTAACAACAAGAGGATGAAGGTACAGAAACCCATAACGTAGAAAAATAGATTGTTGGGTCATCTATTTTATGTTTATCTGTTACCAAGATGCCTGGCAAATTAAGTGGCATGATTGTTTTTTACTCTAAGGGTGTATTCCCTGTGATTGTCCATTTGTGTTTAATTGACTAGGTCAATTAACAGGTAACGCTATATAGAGTATGCGCCAGTATAGAGCTACCTTGAGCCTATTCAGCACAAAATGCGTAAGGCGTTACCATCAGTGTATTTCACTATGCATCCGCATTATACTTTGGAATAAAAGCATTGTTTATTTCATCCTTTATTTTGTGGAACCTCTCTTTGTGTGCCTTTTCTTTTTTAATCCTTTCATGACTAGAGATGTGCCAGGTACATCATGCCAAAATTAGTGTGTAATTTAAAGGTGACACTCAACTATTATTTGCATTAAAGTGCATATGATGATGGGGGTGTCCCTTTCATGTCCTTTAGGCCCAGAGATTTTTAGTGCTCAGTGAAGAAAACTGTGTTTGTTTCACCAATCATTACTTGAGCAAAAACAGAACAGAGGTTTAATGAAAAATGCTTCCGTTCACTTACTAGCATTGACAAGGTGACATCCGCCTGTGTTTGTCAATCTGTCTATCCCTCCGTATCTACGTATGGCTATGTATCATTCCGTTTCCATACGCAAAGTAGAAACACTCTCATCATTTGTTCTATAGTTATAAAACATTGCAGCTAGAAAGGCATTTTTAAAAATCTTGTTTTTGTTACCTTTACAATAAAATGCTCTCTAGACCTCATTAAAGGATGTGGATATCTGTTGCAATTTGTTTTTAAACTGATTGCTATTTGGCTGATAAAAATCGTTATTTTTTTGTAAAGATCCAAATTAGTTTATACTCCAATGCTTCAATAGCATGCCATTTTAACCCTAGTAAGCTGATCATGATTATACATTGATTCTCAGGCTTATCATTGTGTGAAACCAACCAAACATTTCTGTGGCTGTAATTTCAAGCTCCTAGTTCATTATACGTAATCACTTCAATGACTCCCCTGTTTCCATTTTGAATGCTAATCTAGTACCATTTCTAAAAATGCAATTTTATGTAGGTTTAACCAAGTACCATGTTACTCAAATGTATGCTTACATTACTTATTATTTTCTACAGAGTTTTGTATTTAATACATTTGTTATTATTGGGACAATAAACGTAGGTAAAAAATCAGGGCTAACGTACCTTCGGCAAAGAGTTGTTGCTCTTAATACTAGAAACCATTGGCGGATCCAGGGAACAGGGCAATTATGCCCCCCAAGACAGATGAAGGCATCCTCCAGTAGCAGGGATAAAGAGGTAAGTCCTGACACCCAGATTTACCTGTTTATCTTCCTAATTTCAAGGAGCAGCGGGGTGACATTACGTCGCAATGTGTGGCAATGTGTGGCCTTGCTTGAGTAGCGAGTCAGCCAATGACTGGCTTGTATCTGTCTAGGTATCTCTGTGTGCGTAAGTGTGTGAACAAGTCTTTGTCTGAGTAAGTAAACATGTGTCTTTGGGTATGATAAAGGGACGATATATTAGTGTATGAACACTTTGTCTAGGTATGTTAGTATGAGTTACTGGTTATGTTAGTGTGTTGGGGGTAAATTAGTGTGTGAACATGTCTTTAATTTTGTATGTTAGCTTTTGTGTCTTTGTCTCGCCATGTTAGGCCGATTTGCAAAAGAGCAGAGCATTCGAGCTCACCTTCTGGGGAGAGAGTATGTGCTTGTTCATCCAATCAGGGGACAGGGTGTCCCTGAAGTCAAAGGACCACGGTGTGCATGAGACATCAGCAACTGTGACTGTGAGTGACTGTCCAGAGATAGGATGATCTTTTTTTCCTTTAGAAAATCACTACAGATGCTAGTGCTAACAGCAAAATATATAAATTCCTAATATTATACTAAACATTATAATGAATTAAAACTGTCTTCCAGATAAGCTGGTTGGCACACAGGTCTGTCCCCCCCACGACGCAGAATTGGTCATGTAACATGTTGCACTAAAATGCTCTCTCTCTAGCCACGGCTACAAGCAAATAGCAGAAAAACCTGAATCGTCAAAATGATGGGGCTTTTGGGCAGACCTTCTCCCCCGATTGAAGGAACAGTGGAGAGGCTGCAAGAAAAGAAGAGGAGCTGTTCAGGATGGACAGAGGGACACAATCAGTAGGTAGGGAGACATTCAGATAGAGCGTGAATGAGAGTGGGTGTGAGCACGAGAGAGTGAATGAGAATCTGTCACAATGAATTTCTTTCATTTTGTTCAAAATGTAAAACTTTTGTTTCTGCCAACCACTTCCACATCTTCTCTCTACCATATTTGTACAATTGGAGTATCAGGGAGAGGACGTCGCCTCAAGTGCCATCATTTTGTAATTCAACTGAGGGCGATGTAGCGGTGCTCGACCTCAACTGACGGATCGGGGAGAGGAAATCACAGCATGTGCCACCATATTTTCCTCACTTTAAGTTTTGTCAAAATGATGGTACTTTCGGTGACATCCTCTCCACCAATGGGAGGATCAGGGAGAGGACGTCACTGCAAGCACTGTCATTTTGGTCGGAAGTTCCCACTGGGTTATAACACCTAAAAAGTTAAAATCCATTAAAATAGATAAAATATCAAGTAAAACAGCAATATATATAAAGTATTAAACTATTTCACGGGGAATTAAATGCTGTTTGTAATTTTCCAAGCTGACTTGAGGATTCAAAGAGAAAATTGTGAACTTTTCCCATTTACTCACTTCCTTTTTCTGCGTCAAAATCCATTTCCATTCAAAGGAAACTGTTTGGTTAGGAAAATATGTATCACAAAGAGCCCTGTGAACGACAGAAATAAATGTTCTTATCTGCTATAAAAGATATGATTATCAAAAAGCTCCATCACACTTAGTTTTCCAAGTATCTTTTTATTTTTAATCTTCTTATTCCCCAAAATAAAAACAGACACTTAAATTACATTTTCCATGCAAGATAACACAACTGGACCACTTGA
The DNA here is from genome assembly GCA_009364415.1 of Spea multiplicata. Classification (NCBI taxonomy): domain Eukaryota; kingdom Metazoa; phylum Chordata; class Amphibia; order Anura; family Pelobatidae; genus Spea; species Spea multiplicata. Next base: position 46,843 of record VKOC01004021.1, read on the forward strand.
AAATCAAAGTCTGTTTTCTGTACAAATGAGGCAAAATATGCAAAAATTTGACTTCTTTCAAGTATCTGATGGAAAATTAATATTCTCATGTTAGAAATATAGCTAAATGTATGCCCTTTTCTGTTCCTCTCAGCAGCTCATTTTTTAAACAACTTCTATAGCAGGGGTGTCCAACCTGCGGCCCTCCAGCTGCTGCGGGACTACATCTCCCATAATGCTCTTTCAGCTCAATGGCTGGCAGAGGCGTATGGGCGATGTAGTCCTGCAGCAGCTGGAGGGCCGCAGGTTGGACACCCTTGTTCTATAGGATATAGTACCATGCAGTATTTGCAGCTGCCTAGAGCTCCTTATGGTCAATGAAGTGGAATAGTCTCCCAGAAGAAGTGGCGAAAGCTAAAACATTGAGGGAATTTAAATGTGATTGGGATGGCATAAAGCTATCTGAAACCTAAGACGAGACTAAGGACTGTTCAAGGTCTTTATATCAGGAGAAATGGGCAGACTGGATGGGCGGAATAGTTCTTATTTTCCATTAAATTCTATGTTGCTCTGTATGTACCTTTTGAATATTGTTAGAAAATGATAGAGTGTGGATTTTAACTATTTTGATTGACATTGCAGTGACATGAAAAATGACAAACAATTCCTTTTTTTGGATTTTGTATTCCCCAAAACAGTGCCCAAGATGTGTTTATCTGCCATTCCAGAGTTTAAAAAAAACTAGATTATTAAGAGATATTTTTTTTGGAAAAGTGAGCAATCAATAAATAAATAAAAAACACTTTTGACAGTATGCAGGAAATGTCAGAGAAATAGTTGTAATCCACAGTGCCAGACATCCCTGTTTTACAAAGAGGGAATTTAATTATTTCAAAGTGATTGTGCAAATTGGATCTGCAACAGAAAAATAGCATAACAAAGAAAAAAAGAAAATACTGTACATAGATGAAATGTCATTTGTAGGGAACAGTATAAAAACTCATATTCCAGAGCCAGATCCAATCCTAAGGCAAGCTTTGGAACTCTGCATGTACAATGACAAATGGGCATTATTATTATTAAAAATATTAATGGTTCAAATCAAAAAGAAACAAAACAAAAACCTAGCTCTATTGGATCACTGCCTAAACGTGCAATATATCCTCTCTACTATTGTATAATGTAAAGTAAATTAAAGTAAATTCCCAAACCAACAATTGGGATAGGTTTAACCAACCTGCTAAAAAAAATTCTGTTTCACAACACTCCTGTTCTCAGTACTTTATACTGCCCCTCAGCTCTGAGCGGTGAGGCAACAAACAGTATTCTAGTATTTTCACGTTCTCCCGAATATGAATCCACAAGTCTAATAAAAAACAATATATATAGAGAAAAAAAAGAACAAATTAACAGACATTGTCACCATTTATACATGATTTACAATAAAAACCAAAGAAACCTATAATTTGTGTGTCTGTTGCATACATTGTTTATTGCACACTGTTACCACTGACAATTTCATACAACCTCCTTACCAACCTCCCTCTCTCCCCCCCTCCAGTCTGTCCTCAATGCCTCTGCCAGACTAATCTACCTCACCCGACGTTCTGCATCTGCCGCACCTCTCTGCGAGTCCCTCCACTGGCTCCCCATCCATAGCAAAATTAAATTCTAAATACTCATTCTATCCTACAAAGCTCTCACTAACGCCGCTCCCCCCTACCTATCCTCCCTCATGAGCAAATATACTCCAGTCCGCTCTGTAAGATCAAACAATGACCTGCTCCTCGCATCTTCACTCATCACCTCCTCCCGCGCCCGCCGACAGGACTTCTCTCGCGCAGCACCAACCCTCTGGAACTCTCTTCCCCGTGCTGTCCGACTCTCACCAACTCTACCCTCCTTCAAACGCTCACTAAAAACTTTTCTCTTCAGGGAAGCCGCCTACCACTGACACAAACATCAAAACTTCCCTTTCACCCACTTACAACCATTATCTCACCCCACATTAACGTAATTCACTTTAACTCACCTCCTGTTTCTCACCCCTTATCCACCTAGATTGTAAGTTCCTACGGGAACAGGGCCCCTCATTCCTCCTGTATCTCTATGTCAATCGCTGTATTGTACTTGTTGTTATCTGTAAAATTTTCATCTTGTACAGCGCTGCGGAATCTGTCGGCGCTTTATAAAAAAGTATAATAATAATAAATAATAATAATAATTTCCAGCATCATTAAGACCTAACACTAATTTTGCAAGAAGCCACGAAAAGGAAGTAATGGAACTTTGGATGGACAATTAATCACACACTGTTACTTCTGTTTTGTCACCGCTTGTATTTAATGTAACACAGATGCTCTCATGAGAAAAAAGTCAGAAAAACGATGTATTTAAACATTCTTTATTTTAATATGAATGAAATGATTACACTTTCCCATCATATTTTTGACAATTCCGTTGTATGTGTCACACCATCAGGCTTGTTCCTCTAGCTAGGTTTAACAATTTATGCACCAGCGGACACGCACGAGGTATTACAATTTGGTCCCTCATATGCAAAGGTTAAATAGGGAATTAAATAAATATTAACTTCCTGCCAGTGGACTCTAAATTATATTATGTAAGTAACACTGTTGTTTAATAAGGTACTGTAACATCCTGACTGTTAGGCACATTGCAGTATTACGTTACTAAATGTACATGGGCAATTAAATGAAGGATGCAAATATACAGAAAATGTAAAATAACAATTAATTAAACTTTGGAAACAAAGAAACAATAAGCAGATGTAACTGCTTATCAATCATATGACATCGTTTTTGCATCCCCGGGGAGTTTTTCGGTTTAAACAATGTAGAAACAAATAGTAGAAATATACCTAAAAAGAGGAAAATTAAACATCAATAAATATATACCGATTATGTCACCGTGGCATCACAAGGGGGTACTGTCTTGTCACAAGTTAGATCCTTATGGTTAAGTTAATAATTAGAAAATAGGGTTAAAATTAGACTTGTGCATTCGTCTTCGGGCGAACATGAAAACGAACACAAAGAGTGCGTTTTTGTGTTCATTATGAAGATATGAAGAAGAGAAGACAGCGGCGGTAAAACGTAGACGAAGACACACAACACAAAGAATCTTCATGATCGACGAGCACGAAGAGCTCCCTGGTGCCCAAGCCTAGTTAACATATATATATTATATATAGGTACTCAAACCATACCATACATTTTTTTAAAAAAAACTTCTCTGCCCCAAACCAAAAGGCCAAAAAATTAATTAAAATGTGTATTATACTAGGAAGTGTTTTGCTTCCTTATAATTGTGTGTAAATTAAACAATTTAATCAATGACACTGCTTATAAGCAGGCAGTTAGTATAGTTGTGTTGTCTTGTGCATACAATGCCTCAAGTCAAAAGTAAGAGGGCAGGATCCTTCCAATTTACTTCAGTTTTTTTTTCATTATTCGGCCTACATCTACTGGGTAAGTCCTTCACGCGTTATTGCTCTGGTTTGAACTACTGTCAACAAAAACAAATCAGGGCTGCCCTTGGGTCCATCTGAATGGCACGTTTATTCTCCATTTTTGTTCAGTTGTTTCTGCACTGTAAGTGCTTTGCCCAAACTCAAGGTTCCAAACTCAAGCCAATTTCTTAAACTGCTTCCTTTCTTCAATATATTGTTTGCATATGCTGGTTTCTATTAGTCAACAGTAGCTGATCAGTATGGGTGATCCCTCAGGTTTCTTGTAAAGTGCCTTGTCTTTGGAAAACAGACATGTGTGCATGTATGGGGGTATGTGTGCTGTTCGCAATACAATTTATTATTTGATTAGATATTTTGTCTGACATGTTTAAAGCAAATCAAGGATCTGCATTTTAGACTTTTTCTTTGACATTATGTAATTTCAACCTAACCTCATAACAAATATATGGAATCTTGAGTTAATAGATGGAATGTCCACATAACGTATTAATAATGTGTTTATACAAATATCCGTGGATGGAAGCTAGACTCTGTCTGGCTCAATATTAGACAACATGTGTTACTCAGTTTACATTGATGGAAACCAGCACAAGAATATTGTATATATGGGCTGAAACAGCATTTACAAAATATGATCAGCAGTGTGCTGGGTTCAATTACCACTCGTAAATGTATTATTGGACTTATCCACGAATTCCAAACTTAGAGAGAAAAAACAATGATGTATTTACACAGTGATACACTTTAGTGAACACTCTTTCAAGCTGTCATTTGTCTAGAACAGGTAAGACGTTTTTGAGTCAGTAAAGAGATATGCTCCTGCTGTTTTCAAATTTGATATCCATGATGTCTCTTCCTTTATTAACTATGCAATATGCAGGGTCTGATCAGCTCTTACTTAAAGGAGCCGATCACCAGGGTTAGTCCTTATAATATATGGTGATGTCAGCAAGTCGTAATGCCTATGTCATTCTCCTGTTTTAGAGACTGTGCCATGGTTGCCACTGGACACCGCTACAATTTATTACTTGCTTGGGCTGCTTGGGTTAGAGCAAATCCATGCAGAACAAGCAAAAAAAAGGCTGACATTATCACAGCAAGCTACAGAATAAAATATGTAAGTAGAGCATAAAGATGATTTACTAAATGCATGCTTGGAGTGTTACATCCTATAAACATTTCTATAAAAAAAAGAATATCGTTTTCAAATCTTGATGCATATGATAAATTTGGGGTTTTAAAAGAAGACATTCTTAAATCCTTGAAACGAGTGTTATAAAAACCAGTTTCTTGCTTAAAAAAAATCCACTGATTCCTAATGCGGTATGCATACAATTATTATTCTAATAGATGACAGGATCTCTCAAGAAACATTATCGCTTTAAATAATTTCATTGTAAAATGCTGACATTTTGTTCCTTCTTTTATATCAAATTCAAGTGCCCCTAGTCCATTTGAGAGCAGAGGGCCAGTGATGTCATTTTGCAATTCATTATATCCATTAATTCATTTATCGTCTTTTTTTTAAACTGAGCAACTTTCTACTGTTTTGCAGATGATGAATCGATGTGTTGCTTATTATAATTATGTGAAAGATTGCTATGGCACACAGAGCGTTAACATTCATAATAACGATGTACCATGGTTATAATGAATACCTACACAAGGATATTGCATGCCCAGGTTACCCAGAGGAAAGACGCAAAATATTGGGACTGGAGCTAAACAGATTATATGGAATCATAAAACCAGTTATATGCATCCGCATGCACATTTTAATGAACATTAAAAGAATATATTCCTCATTAAATCGGAAGTAACAGAGATTCTTAACAAATAGAAATGTTCAAGTGGGTAGTGGCATCGCATACAATGACATGTATACTTAGGCTCCTGTTTAAGGTGCTATATTATACTGATTATAATAAATAAACTTTACATATCAGTCAATTTTGGTGCAAATATGTTCTCTGACCCACAAATAGTGCACCCACATTTTATAACCTACAGCATGGGTGTTGACTAGGACCAAGGGATGGGATATGTGCCACTGCAAGAGTTTTTAATTTTTTTTAAACCCTTTTCATCACAAAGGACAGGAGGGGTTAATTTATCTTTAACCCCAGATTACTGGGACCAGTATAGGGGGTGAAGGGGATGCACATTTGTGCCTCCCTTTTTTTAATATTAGTATTTAATCCTCATTAGCAAGAGATGGGGGAGAAATGAAGTATATACCCCCGGATACTTTACCAACCACTGAGTACAATAATTGCCCACCCTTTTAATTTAAACAAATGTAATTATCATTATTTTATTTTACAACGAGGGGAGGGTGTGAGATATGCAAGTTCACATTGAATGTCCATGCCCTCACATGATCTTGCCTGAAACTTGGAAAATGTCAAGTTTCAGACACTGACATGTCCTCACAAACCACTTGCAGATTAGAGAGAGCATGGGACTTTAAATTTTGCTAGTTTCAGGTGAGGGCCTGCAAGTGCAACGTAAACTTGCAGAGTCTTATTTGAATCTCGGGATATAAGGGCATGAATAGACCCCAAAAGTCTTATTCTCCTACTACCATCTAGGCTAGAGTCTTTCCTTCCTGGTCTACTCTTTGTCCAATTTACAAAACAGGTGAGTCAGTGCTCTGTCCACCTTCAGAAATATGTATAAAGGTTAAAGCGCTGCCAGGTTTTATAGTTTACGTAAGAAAAGCTACTGGTTACTTCTGCAGCCTCCCATAAGCATTGTGTTAATGTTAACAGTTATTGATTATGGTATCAGTACAGCAAGACATTGATTCTCATCTTACCATTTTTATGTAAGACTAATGTATAGCATTGTGTACTCCTACATTCTTTTATTAACTACCGTATTTGCTCGATTATAAGACATGGTTTTTTCCCAGAGCAAATGCTCTGAAAAATACCATTCGTCTTATAATCAGGGCCGGCCTTTGGGTTGTGCGACCTGTGCGACCGCACAGGGCGCCACACTC
>VKOC01004022.1:0-45166 GCA_009364415.1 Spea multiplicata
TGCTACACCGTGACATGCATACAGGTACAGCATGCTACACCATGACATGTATACAGGTACAGCGTGCTACACCGTGACATGCATTCAGGTACAGCGCAGACAGCGTGTATAGGCAGTGTAGGGACAGCACGTATGGGGAAGCACCGGGTCTGATGCACAGCTGCTCAGTGATTCCCCCTCTCTCTCTGCACCAGATGTGCTGAAACATACACCCTTGCAGAGCGACCTTCATGAATATGCATGACCAAAGAGAGTGCTGCACATGTTAGTGGCAGCTGGAACACACAAACACACATGTGCTCCTTTTTTCCTTGATAAATCACGGTTCAGTGCCACATCTCATGCGAAATTCATTCATCCGCCTGCAGTTTAACTACGTGCAACAAAGAAAAGTTTTGATCGCTCAAAAAACAGGGAGGAAAAACTTTATCTAAAAGATTCTTCTAGGATAGAAGGCCAACAAAACAGAGACAGCGAGAAATGACGGCTGAGGAATAGACAGAGGAAGGCGGAAAAAGCCTTTTTAAGAGAGGCATTGAGTGTAAGCGGATGATAAATAAGAGTTCATTCCTATTGAGAGAGAGAATTTCAGTGAGAAGCGAGAATTAACAGATTAACAGAGATCCTCCTAGTGATAGAGAAATAAAAAGTTTCGTGATTTCAGAGAAAGTTATCGGGAGAGTAAAAGGCCTGGTCAGGGAAGGAGTCAGGGAAGGGGTCAGGGAAGGAGTCAGGGGGTCGGCGTGAGCGATTTAATGATTATATATGACAGATAATATAAGACATACAGAGGTCTGTTCAAGTTGTGTCAGTTGGCTGAATCTTTCTAAAGTATTCACTAAAATGAACTCGGCTGCCAAGTCACTTTGAGTTGCTATGAAAAGCCTGACTACTCACAAGAATTGAGTAGAGTAGACGTTGAAGAGCTCCAGCTTGAGCACGCTCCACGGGAGGAGAGCTGACCCAGAGCTCCACGACAGCCAGCAGCCAAAGTCAGCGACCAAGTTGTCAGCTTGACTTTACGACGACTAAATCTACGATCAACTCAAAGGCTGTCAAGTGTGACTCGACACCATTAGGGCAGCTTTGACCTGACTTTGATAGAAACTCAACCCAACTTGAAAGGTCACTCTCGATGTCCAACTCGACAGCACTCGACTCGGATCAACAGCTACTTGACCTTTTGTGAACAGATGACCTTCCGTTGGCTTAGTCAAGTGCTGTTGACATGACTCAGTCAACATGACTTTAACCTGAACTGACAACATGGTGATTAGTGAATAGCCCACCTCGGGGTGATTAGCAAGCAAAGTCAAATCCACGTAAGCCAATAGGAGCATGTTTAAGACGCCATGTGCTTGTCAGTTTGGACCCAGCTTTTGAGCGCAGGGTATGGTTGGAATGCATGGGCCTGTGTGTTCTACCAGGTGTTTGGACCTACGCTGTGCTTTAATGCCGGAACCATGGCCAAGGAACCCAAAAGGAACATGCGCTTGTTTGCATGCCTCGGCCTTAGACATGTCCATATGGGTAGAAGTATATTTTATTTCGCTTGCTAGTGGGAGCTTTTGTACCTTTGAATCGTTCGGAAGATCCGGAGATCCAATGTGTGAGGGATCAGAAGTTTCAGTGCCGCTGCTTATATGGCCCCCCCCTGACTTATTTATGTGCCTATGGATTTTTTTTTACTTTTTTCATTGAAAAAGGATTCATTCTGAGATTTAGCTTTTTTGGGGGCTCCGACATCTCCTTAAAGACTCCGGTGGTTCTCCTCCTTGGATATGGACTAAGAGGATCCAGCCCCTGGGCAGGCCTTTTGGCTCGAGGAGGAAGAAAGGGGTCGTCTATCCCTACGGGGACTGTGGCTCCAGATGGTGAAGTTCTGGAATATGGTGATCCACTATGGCTGTTTAGGGCACTCTCTATCCATGCGCATGCACAGGGCTAAGGCACTGGGCACATGCTATCCCCCCTAGTATAACCCATTTACGTGCCATTGACTTGCTAGCCTGCTAATGTTTGTATTAAATACAAGCCACCATATAGAACAGAATTCTATAGTACATACATTTCCGGTTTAATAATGCCCCCCCCGCAGGGCAGGTCTGATGAATGTAACACTTTTAGAACTAAATGTAGCGTTAGAAACATAATTCCTACTAGCCGTATCGTGTAAGATGATGCCTCCTTCGTAATTGTTCAGGGAATGCTTAATCGTCATGTGACAGGCTGTAAAGAAAACTGAAGTTTCACAAAAGTTTTTCCAGTATTTTACTTTTCATTATTTATACAAGCTTCAAATGATAGAAATGGACATATTTGGTGAGAATAATATTTAAATTTATTTATTTAAAAATAATTAAAAAAAAAAAGGTTCCGCACAGAATGTAAATCCTGCGGGCCAATAGTGTTTGAAGCGTTTGGGTCAGTTTGGGGGTGGGGGGTTGGTTGGCGCGCTCACATTCTTCTCCCGGTGTTCTATGGGTTCTAATATTTGCGGCCAGTTGTTCTAATAAGTGAAAATGTTGAAGTTCCAGCGAGGGGCAGGTCCTTTGCAGATGGCCGTTCCCTCACCGCATGCCTGGACAGTGCAGGGCTGGTGGGTACAGTCACTCTGTGAGTGCAGCTCAGCCGAGTTTGGCACAGACAGGACTGATGAGTGTGAGTATGTGAGATATTAATAGCAATATCAGGCTCCCTGCTTCTCTGTGCCGAATAAGTCTCCATTTTCTTGCGTATGTTGATTTTGGCTGGGAGTGAACAGCAGGGCAGCACTGCCAGAATCCACAAATCTCTCCCTCACTCCCCCATCCACCCTGACATCTTTAACCTTTTCAAACCAGAAAGTCTACAAATAGTAAATATTTCGGATTTTTAAAACTTTCAAATGAAAATTGTGTATTATGATCTTACTCCTGAGTGCCTTATTACCCCTGTAACATCTTATTACAGTAACCCGGCCCCTGAGTGCCTTATTACCCTGTAACATATGATGCTTATTACAATCTCTTATTACTCAGTAACCCGGCCCCTGAGTGCCTGAGTGCCTTATTACCCCTGTAACATCTTATTACAGTACCCCGGCCCCTGAGTGCCTTATTACCCTGTAACATCTTATTACAGTACCCTGTCTTCTATTATCTTATTATAAATGACCCTGTAATATGCACTATGCTGGAAGAGAAGCTTAAGCACTGAAGGCAACATTTTGAGTAAACTTATTAATCAGAGAAACATAGAATCTGCCGGCTGGTCAGACCCGTTCGGCCATCTTGTCTGCCTGTTTTTCCTGCTGTAAAGACTCCGACCTTATCAGTGGTAGACAAGTGGAAAATATCCCAGCAGAAGTGGTAGAGGGTAACACAGTGAGGGGATATGGGACAGGCATATGGCTCCTGAATCTAAGGCGAGACCAGCGGCCAAGACTTCTCTCACTGGGGGGGGCATGTCCCTGGCTCTGTGTCACATGATGCTGGCGATAGCATGGCTAACACCATGAGCGGTTTTGGCCAATGCTTAAATCACTTAAACGCACTTATATATAAAATGTTAGGAAGCCTGCCTACGGATCCTCGGACAACAACTGAAATAAAGCGATCGATGAAAGGGTGAAATCCAGGAATTAGGAGAAGAGACTGGGTGAGGGAAGGGTGACGGATGGATGGACGGCCAGATGCTCTTATAAGAGGGACTAATAAAGACAGTAAACCCATTTAGGATCAACATTGGCAAAAGGAGATTTTTTTGGGTGCCCACCTCCCCTCCTCTTGTCCAAATCCCCTTTGGCACAATCTCTAAAGCCTCCCCTTTTCATGGGCAGCCTCAGCTGCAGACGGGCAGTTTGGCTCCGAGCAGCCCAGGGCTTTACACAAGTTTCTAAGCCCTGTGGAAGGTTGGGGGAGGGGGCCGAGCACATGCTGAGCGGGCACTGCCAGCCATTTGGGTATGGCATGACTGAGATTCACCAGGTGGCTGGGGGAGGGGCACGCTGCTACCAATTGCTAGTTCCTTTAGAGAATTATCTAAATGCCTCTCTTCGCAGCGGGGACGGCGGGCGCACTCGGTGTATCTGCTTCCCGTCACCAATTTCTTGCCCTTTCTCCGTTCTCCTCTGCAGCTCTGCATTTTCTCTGGATATTTGCTACCTCTCTCCAAACTCTTTTTCCAGTTTCTCCTCCCCCCTCCCTCCCGCTCAGTAATTCTAAACTTACTTTCTGCTCTTTCTTTCTTTTTCTCCCCTCGCTTTTCTCACTTTCTTTCTTCCTTTCTCTCTCTGTCACTCACTCCTTTGCCCCCCACTCTTCCTATTGTCTCCCCTCCACCCCCTGTCTCCTTCCCCTTGTATGTCTGTTCTGCATTTCCTGATTTCTCCTGATTTCTCTTTTCTACAATCTACCTCTCCCACCTATTTATTTTTTTTTCTCTCCATCTGTTTTCTTTTTTACCTTCTTCCTCCAAGTCTGCCGTGTCTCTGTATTATAACTGCTGTCAGTGTCTCTCCAAATGTCTCTTTCTCTCAGTCACTTAATCGTTGTTGCTCTTTCTGTCTCCCCCTTTGTTCGACCTCTGACTGGGGTAAAACTTTTTAGAAGTATCCGATCTGAGTGCATCCTCCCCATTCTGTAATCTTAATCTCAATAGTGTAACGATATGACTTCGGACAAAGAATACCAGCGCATTTGTTGTTTGGGTAAAGGTGCAGTTCCATTCAGAGAAAACATTAGTTTAGCTCTTATGTTAAGGAAAAAAACTGAAGGTTTAATCCTAAAAAGCAACCCAGAAACTTTCAAGGAGCTTTCTCAGTTTTTACACCATCAGTGTATCAGCGCCTCTTTTCGTGTCCTCCTTGTGAAACATTTTACAGAACGTAAAGCTTCTAAGAAGGGTTTGGTCACTCAGCAGAATTACGTATGTTGGAAAATATCTAAAATGTAAAATGCTTTAGTGGATATCACACAGTTATTGTAAGGTTAATCTACACTAGCTATAAGTTCCTCACACCATACTTGTTAGTAATTAATGCTTCCTGACCCCGGATGCCCGGCTCCCTGCCTCTTCATCTTGCAGGACCCCAGAAATGAGCGGTATGAGGTGGCTGAGCAGGCAGGGGGATGGCTGGTGAATGGGAGATCACTCCGTGCACCTAACGTGTCTTCCGGCTGCCATCTACTCCACTGCACTGCCTGAGCACAACTACCATGGCTCCCCATATCACCGTGCGGCCCCTTTAACCTTTCATCTCACACTCAGCAATCTGCAGCCTCTCTGGTATTTCAGTACAGACCCCCAATACACAGCAGCCCCTCCATGCTCCCTAATAATCCAGTACTGACCCCCCGATACACAGCAGCCCCTCCATGCTCCTAATATCCCGACTGAACCCCCGCATTCCACAGCCCCTCCATAGCTCCCTAATAATCCGGTCCGACCCCATTCACAGCACCCTCCATGTCCCTAAATAATTTTTCCAGTACTGACCCCCGATAGCACAGCAAAGCCCCTCGCATGCTCCCTAATAAATCCAGTACTGACCCCCCGATACACAGCAGCCTCCATGCTCCCTAATAATCCAGTACTGACCCCCCATTCACAGCAGCCCCTCCATGCTTCCTAATAATCCGGTACCGACCCCTGACACATAACGGTCATTGCACCTCCTCGTGTGCTGACCCCCCATGCCCACTGCTCTCCATTTCCTGTACTGACCCCCCCATACACAGCAGTCATTGCTCCTTCTGCACCTGTTCTGCTTCTCCTGATACACGGCGGTCACTGCACCTTCTCTGCTATTCCTGCACCCATCACGTATACAAAGCAAAGTACTTATTCCGCTTTTCTATAATTCCTCAATACATGGAAGACTTTCTGTGCTATTCTTGTACTGGAAAAAAAAGCATATTTACTACATTTATATTCCCGTATTGACCCTGCTATACTCTGCACGCTCTCTGCTATTCCTGTAAGGACCCGCGTTGCCTCCCTGCTATTACTGTATAGACACTGATATAGTGTATAGACACCCTCTCTATACCGATCCTGCATACGCCATTGCCCCCCCCCCCCCGCACAGTTACTCCGCTGGATCTGTTTTTTTATACTACATGTACCAAAAACCCAACTTACCGCACAGTCTCGCCCTTATTCCTTTTGTGACCCCATATATACGACAGCCCCATATATACGACTGTCCCCGCAGTCTATACCATTCCTCATAATACAAATACTAGCTGTGCTTCAAGTCATGCCCTTCTGATTATTTTTCTTCAGATTTCTAAATTTCCAAAATGGCATAATTAAAAAATAAATCCTGCACACCCCAGGCTTGACAGACATTGCAGTTTCCTATATCGCACCGCCAGGCCTTGGTACCGTTCAGCCATACTCAAATATTTAACAAACAGCCTGCGTAAGAAAAAAAAAATAATATAAAAAAACAGGCTGCATACATTTCGGAGGCTTAAAAATATAAAGAAATAAAGATATTCCTTATTTAACCACGTTTAATGGCAAAAGACGCACTGTGCTGTAACTGTAACATTGCCATCTGCTCAAATATTCTCACAAATCCAGATTTCTTTTTTTTGAAGCCAGAATAGAAAGAAAGAATAGAATAGAATAATTCTGAAAGAAAATACTGAAAAAAAAAGTTGCCATACGCATTTACTTTCAAATGTATCAAAATATATTAATAATAATAATCACAATCATAATGGTCTAACAATATAGTGAAAAAATTGCATTTGTAAAAAATTGGAAAAAGTATATGAGTCAGAAATACAAATTAGATTATTTATAATAAATATCATTTTATAATACAATATTATATATATATTATATATATATAGATAGACACACACTTGTGGTACAGACGTATCCATTTTCATTGTGGGTTGATTCTAAAGTTACGCAGACGTTGCTGAAAGCTGATGATGAAAACAAGACAAAGTTGGGTTTTTTTTTAATTCAATGAAAAGAAAAATCACAGATATTCTGCTGCAGCTACACTTCCTGCACAGCCACATCTGCTTTTGGTTGCAAACATTATTAAATATGCCCCCCGGCAAATTTTAACTTGCAGTGCAAATATATATATATATATATATATATATATATATATATATACCTTAATAATGGTCCACTTGGGATTATAATGTAGTAATAGGAAGATCTATAGGAAGGGTCATATGGAGTAATAGGAGGAGTAATGTGAGTAATAGAAAGAGTTATAGAGAACTTTTATAGATTAATTGGTGGATTTATACATTATTGCCCATGCAGTCTATAAAACAAAACTAATCCTGTATTAGTAATAGAATTATTTTGATTTGTTTATGGAAGACATGAAATATTTAGTTTACCTTTGCAGTGCCTTTATGCTAATTGCACAGGCTACAAATATACATACATGGAATATATACAAAAAAACTATATATATATATACATGGAATATATACAAACAGTAGTTAGGAAAACACTATTTTTGTAATGTACCTATATGCTAACCTATATAGTATTGAATACTCCAATGTGTGTATATATACATATTTTTATATATAATACTATATAGGTTAGCATATATGCACATTACAAAAATAGTATACATAAATGCACACAAATGTAATAATAACATTATTCTAGACATTTCACATTAACATACTTGGTTCTGATACTAACACAATAAAATACATTACATGGAGAAAGTATATCATATAGGTACTGTATGGTATGGCTGACACCTGAGCACCTAGTCTCTGCTAGATATTACATGTCCATAAATATAGGATACATATAGATCTGTGAAATACCCATAAGCCATAGGAACTTCTATTAAAACATAATATATATATTCTACCTTTGTCATATTTTACTTTGCATGTATATATATATATGAATTAATTACATTGAAATTATATGCAAGCATCTATTTTAAAAATAAAACATTTGACATATAAAATAATTGCATACAATTTATATAAACATACAATGAATTTATATTTATATATATACACACACACAAAGAATGTAGTATAGGTGTATACATATATATATATATATAGGTAAATGGATTATTTCCCGGTTCAGGGCCCCGGTGTAACCCTGCGATCTCCGGGCACTTTGAGAGGTTGTTACGCGGGTAAGGATGTGAAGAGACCCGGGATTGCGGAGAGAGGTCCGGTGGTTCGCAGGCGATTCGCGGCGTGGGGAGGGAAGAGTTTTATTCTCCGTTGCGTTCCTGAATATTCCAAATAAAAGCCACTTTCCCCGCTGCTCGGAAGACGGACCGCGAACGAATTCCCAGCTCTTTTGTGGCGGCTAATTTGTTTGTGAAGCAACAGCTTAATTTATTAACGGGCGCGAAAACATTCAGCGTGAAAGAGCCCGTCAATAACCGGGGGGCGCCGGGCCCGTCCGCGGGGTGTCCCGCACGAGTCCGGGGGCTTCACGGCCGTTCGGTTTAAAGAAAAAATCATTGATCCACAAAATAAACTCCGAGCGCAAACTTTACGCAGCAAGCGGAATGCGAACACAGAATACCGGCAGAGATCGCTTCTTTTACGCGGGAAAATGATATACTTTATATACCTATATCTACATCTATCTATATATATATACATATGGCATATACATGATATACATACAGACACATCTCATTCAATACCAATGGGTATCATTACTACAACACTGAACAAAATGCGATCCGGTCACTGAATAAATGGTTTTATTTAATATATGTACATATTTATGTTTTTATTTTATTATTTATCATTAATAATCTGTGTTAAATAGATGGATTCTAGGCATTTTCCGGACAGATATGGATCCACATATAGAACACTCGGGTATATTCGGAGTATTCTGTACACTCACCGCACGCTGTATTACACTTACTCTACCATAACACGGTATATACATTCACTTATCGCCATAATCACCTATATATATACCGTATATATATATATATAGATACCCAGTCTGTCTGTCTACCTATCTAATCAGCTATTAATCTAACAAATGCATCTATCTATCTATCTATCTATCTATCTATCTATCTATCTATCTATCTATCTATCCATCATTCTGAGACCCGCTTTATACCCCACGGGATGTGTTATTAACCCCTAAAGGCTTAGCTGGGGTTACCTTGTCCCCTGCACAGTCCTCACACACATCCTCAGATATTAACCCTCTGATTCCCGACTGATTTTCCCCCTTAAGGGCTGACACTTCTGGAGTGGGAGCAGTCAGGCGGTGCACGGGTTAATCCAGCCAGCCTCCCCTTATTAAGCGGTGGATACAGCAATTTAATTAGTAAGACAAACAGAGCAGAGCAAAGTAAATAGCAATTTCAGACTTTATTGTTGGCAGAGGGTGTCTGATTATAATTATATCCCAGAGGGTTAAGCTGCTGTGGGGTATATACAGAAACCGCAGGGGCATCACAGGCAGGGGAGACACCTTACAGCAGCCATACCAGCCATACAACAATACCTATATATCTATAACCATATCCAGTATACAGTATACACAGTACAACAAACTCCACAAGGCTGGCACTCAGCTTTTTTAAAGCAACAATAACTACTTCCAGCTCCTGCCAGATGCATGCAAAGCCTTGAAATAGTTATTGGATAGAATATATACGTGTGTATGTATATATATATATATATATATATATATATGTGTGTGTGTGTATATATATATATATATGTGTGTGTGTCTATATATATATATATATATGTGTGTATATATATATATATGTGTGTGTGTGTATATATATATATATATATGTGTGTGTGTGTATGTATATATATATATATGTGTGTGTGTCTATATATATATATATGTGTGTGTAGTATTATATATATATATATGTGTGTATGTATATATATATATATGTGTGTGTGTCTATATTATATATATGTGTGTGTAGTATATATAATATATGTGTGTGTGTGTGGTGTGTATGATATATATCATATATATAATATATATGTGTGTGTGTATGTATATATATATATGTGTGTTGTGTATGTATATATATATATGTGTGTGTGTCTATATATATATATATATTCTATCTATGTACACTGCATATAGCTACTGTTCTGGTGGATCTCGAAATGTCTCTGTACTTTTTTTAAGGACCGGTAAACTTTGCTTTTCATTTACTTCTACCTAACGTTTTTTTATTTTTACAATCCTACAGCATTGATATAAAAATGATAGCTTAAAATAAACGCTATGCTGACATATGTTCTAAATCTCATATTATTTGTAACAGAGAAATCTGTATAAGGCATCCAATAGAATGCATATATGTATAAAAAAACATGAAAGACTCCAATGTTTAATGTATCTATACATATATATATATATATAAATCCGTTTTAGTATTTATAATGTATGCACACATAAAGGTATAGGATCGCCCCATGTTAGCCATCTAAAGGAAATGTATATTTTTTAGTTACTTTGATTTAAAACAAAGCTTTTGTTTAAATTTCACATTTTCATTTTGATTTATTATTATAACGCCATGGCTGCCAATAGGTCGGCAACCGCATTTAACTTCTATTTAAACCTTGCACATATATATATATAATAGTATAGATGTGTGTAAAATGTCATGCATCTTATATTCTAAAATATATAGTAGGTTAGAGAAAAGAGGACAATCATTAAAGAACGTTCTAGGGGTTCTGCTGCAGGAAGGGTAATTACATCATTATTTATTGCATTATTACTGAGTATGGCCATAGGGCGCAGCTAGGTTTCCCTAATCTAGTTCTAGATGAGCGCTGGACAAGCCAAGTCCATACAAACAGGGGCCCCTTAGAGACTCCTAAGTTGGAGGCTTCGGGGGGCAATCTGGACCCCCAGTCCTATACAGTAAAATGCTAAACATAATAAGGGTACTGATAGTGATGAAGTGTGTGTTTAGTGAATAAGTGTGTCTCTGTGTGTTGGTTTGTGTGAATGTTGCTGTTTGGATCTATGTTTTGTTCATGTGTGCACCTTCAGTAACGCTGTCATTATATATTGAGGGAAAAAGGAAAAAGCCTGAATATAAGACGACCCTGTAACAAAAAAGTTTCACTACTAAATATTAATTCACATGTAAACTATTTTTTCTTATTTAATAAAAACTATGATTGAGAAAAAATGCATATTTTTTTTCTTTCCTTTTATTTGCCAACCTGCCCCAGTTATGCAACATCTGCCCCCAGAAATGCTTATACCCCCTTATATGCCACTCTGCCCCCAGAAATGCCTTATACCCTCCTATATGCCACTCTGCCCAGAGCCGACCTTAGGTGTTCTGGCGCCCTGTACGGACTACTCCTCTGGCGACGCCCCCATCCCAAAAAAATCTTTTAACAAAACTCCCCTTTCTCACTATCTATCCCCTCTGCCCCTTTATCACTATCTACCACCTCTGCCCCTTCTCACTGCCTTCCCCCCTCTGCCCCTTCTCGCTGCCTTCCCCATCTACCCCCTCTCCCTATTCTCATTATCCTTACTTACCTTGTTGAGTCCTGCGGTGGGAGCAGGAGGCGTCCGTCTTCCCCCTCTGCCGCAGTGCGTGCTTCACAGCTGAGTGCCGGAATATGACATCATATATCGGTGCTCAGCATGAAACGCCGGCACCGCGATGGAGTCACGGAGAGGGAGGGGCGCCGAGCGGTTGCTGAAAACTTCATGAGCGACCACTCGGCGCCCCTGTCCGGGACTTAAATGAAAACATTGTTTTATTTTTTGTTGTTTTAACTTTATTTAACATGGAGGATGTTAAATAAAGTAAAAAAACCCGATGTTTTAATTTAAGTCCCGGGCAGGCGCCCCTGTTGCCATGGCGCCCTGTCGCACACCCCTAAGGCCGGCCCTGACTCTGCCTCCCTGATATGCCTTGTAACCCCCTATATGTCACTCTGCCTCCCTGATATTCTTTTTAACCCCCTATAAGCCGCTCTGCCTCCCTGATATTCTTTTTAACCCCCTATAAGCTGCTCTGCCTCCCTGATATTCTTTTTAACCCCCAATATGCCACTCTGCCTCCAGAAATCCCTTGTACCCCCCTATATGCCACGCCTACCCTCCCCCAACTTACCAGTGCTTCCTTAGACTTGTCCCCCTGCTTCAGATTCCTTGGTGTGTAGTGGGGGCAGCTGGTGAAGGTCTGTGCGATGCGCGCTGCCGGCACCGGAAGGTCATGTGATGCCGGCGCTCTGTCATAAAAGCCACAGAGGAAGTGCCGGTAGCAGTGGAGGTTGCCTGCGTGCATCGCACAGACCTCCACCACTCTTATAAAGAGCATATACGATATATATATATATTTATATGTAATATTTGCAATTTATGTTTCATTCCGTATCACCCATCTCTAGATTGTAAGCTCTTTGAGCCTGGCCCTCCTCACCTATTGCTTCTGTATGCCATCTTTTTACGTTACTTGTTATGTCCTGTCTACCCTTTGGACAGTGCTACAGAATATAAAATAAATGATAATAATATAATCTAGAGGAATATTCTTCTAGTACTAATACTAAGTATAAGTATTGATTGGAGCTTTAAATATATTTAATTATAGCACTGATTATACTAGATCCTTTTATAAAGAGATTAGAGGAAAGGCCGTGGATGTATTAACATGACATGACTCTGGGGGTCTCAATCAGTATGGACCTATAAAATAATAATAATGCATATAATATTCTGTTATTACTGTGGGCATAGTGTAATTTGCACTCGTCTATCTGCCCAATGTAACAGCTGCCTGACTTTATCCCTCTGTCCTCACCATGTGAGAATACTTTTTAGCCCATACTCAATAGTGAGTGCATTAGATGGGGGAGAGAGGAAGCTGATCCACCCTCTCACTCAGACTCATCCTGCACATACACACACATTGTTTGGTCTCACTCGGCAAAGAAAAGAGTCAGTATGTGTGCATGCGCACACAAACACAAGAAAACAAATCTGGACAAAGAGACACACAATACACAAAGAGGAAGTGAAAGGGAAAAGGGGGAGATGTGAACAGACACACGGACAGGAAACCCAAAATCAGGCATGCAGATGGAGAGAAAAAGGAAGACATTTAACACATGCGCACAACGTGAAAGGGCAAGCGAGGAGACACGGGCATGTCCAGGAGCACAAAGCCATAGACACAAGGAGGGGGTGACGATGTCACACGCTAGGTATAAACACAATGAAAGGCCGGTTAATGGTAGCCTTTAGTAGGCAGGGTCCTCTCTGTTTAAGTGTCATTGCACAACATTCCTGCGGGAACAGGGCCTTCAGTCCTCTTCTGTCAGTATGTCAATTGCTGTATTGTACTTGTCCTTATCTGTTACATTTCCATCTTTGTACAGTGCTGCGGAATCTGTTGGCGCTTTATAAATACATATTTATTTAAATTATTATCATTTTAAAGATTATAGTAGCCGCTCATGCGGGGAGACTGCATGCAGACACATATGTAAAGTGAGAGGGCATGCGATGAGATTAACACACAGATTATAAAGTGAGAGGATGGGAAAAGCAACACACACATATTACACACAGTGATAGTGACAGGGAGAACACACACAGTGATAGTGATAGGACGGGGGAGGACACACACAGTGATAGTGACAGGACAGGACACACACAGTGATAGTGACAGGACAGGAGAGGACACACAGAATGAAAGTTTCAGGACTGGGGAGGACACACAGATAACAAAATGGAAGGCAAGGCGAGGAGACTCTCACAAACACACAAGTACATCTCCATGCTGAAAGTGAGAGGGCAGGAGAGGAGACGCACATGCCTGGGACATTAATCCATTCCTTATAAAACCCAGATGTGCGGCCTGCTCTATATTACCGGCTATAAATAGAGACTTGTAATACTGTACAGATTTATTGCACTGCTATCACACATACTAAACGCTCTGCATCGACACAGTGCTCTGTATTCACTGCACACACTGCTCTGCACTGAAACAGTGCTCTGTATTCACTGCACACACTGCTCTGCACTGACACAGTGCTCTGTATTCACTGCACACACTGCTCTGCACTGAAAACAGTGCTCTGTATTCACTGCACACACTGCTCTCCACTGACACAGTGCTCTGTATTCACTGCACACACTGCTCTGCACTGACACACTGCTCTGTATTCACTGCACACACTGCTCTACACCATGATAGTGGTTTACATCGGTCTGGCACACTGCTTGGCACTGAGTCACTGTTCTGCACCGACAGAGTGTCTTGTATTCAGTGCACAGATTGCTCCGCGCTGACAGAGTGTCTTGTATTCAGTGCACAGACTGCTCCGCACCGACAGAGTGTCTTGTATTCAGTGCACAGACTGCTCCGCACTGACCGAGTGTCTTGTATTCAGTGCACAGACTGCATGGTGAGCGGGGTCACGACAGGCTGACATCAGCTTTCTTTTAGGGATACTTGGAAATGGTTGCAGTGGCTTTCCCTCAAACTCCACTAGAGGTTGAGGTGTGTCCTGCATGCATCAGACCTTAGTGTGCATGGAAAATCAGTGTGCAAGCAGGGAACTTAAGTCTGCAGAACACTGAGTGGCAGCCAACAATTGGCTGAATTAGTAGTCCCGGGTTTGCGAGTTTGTTTCCCTTTTGTTACTCAGTGTTCTCACTTGTCCTATTTATATTTTCACTTTTCTACTATAGGAGCTCAGATTTTTCCCTCACATGTGGAACACTCGCACAGTCCCTTAGTTATCTTCTCAAATCTTCTCTCATTCTTTTATGACTTTTTTCATTTGATATTCTAAACTTAGTCCTTGCAAACTCACATTTAAACTCTCCAGACTTTCGTACTAATTGTTTTTCCCACATTAGTCCTCTCACACTCATTGTTTTCCAGGCTCAGTACTCTCACACTAGTTGGTTTCTTAGCTTAGTCTTCCCACACTCATTGGTTTCATAGCTTATTTTACTTACACCGATTGGTCTCCCAGCTCAGTCCTCCCAAAGTCATTGGCTTCCGAGCTCAGTCCTCTCACACTTGTTGGTTTCTTAGCTCAGTCATCTTACACTCATTGGTTTCTAGCTTAGTCCTCCAACTCATTGGTTTCATAGCTCATGTCTCTTACACTGATTGATTTCCTAGCTCAGTCCTTCCTCACTCATTGGGCTCCTAGCTCAGTCCTCTCACACTCATTGGTTTCCAACTCAGTTCTCTCACACTCATTGGTTTCCTAGCTCAATTCTCTCACACTCATTGGTTTTCAACTCAGTTCTCTCATACTCATTGGTTTCCTAGCTCAGTTCTCTTACACTCATGTGGTTACTAGCTTAGTTCTCTCACACTCATTGGTTTCCTAACTTGGTTTCGTTGCTCAGTCATCTTTCATTCATTGGTATCCTAGTTTAGTCTTATCACACTCATTGGTTTACTAGCACAGCCCTCTCATGGACTTTGGTTTCATAGCTTAGTCATCTCACACTCACTGTTATTTTAGTCCAGTCCTCTCACATTCTTTGTTTCTGTCTTCATTCAGTTTTCTCATACTTCCCTGTCTCGTATCAAAGTTTTTGTGTACATTAATTTCTGGTGACTCACAATAAATACCTCCAACCAATAACCTCTCTTCTCTCTCCCTCACCTGCTCTGTCTCTGTCCCCTTGCACTCATCACGTTTTCCTCTCTTTCTTAGTTAAATGTCTTCTCACTCATTCTGGTTCAACTCGGTTCTTTAAAATATTTATTTTTTCCCCTAAAACTCTGAACCTTTTTCTTACCAAAGTACTATCATAGACTTCTTATAGGGATATAATTATTTTTTCTAACCTTTTTACCTCGGTTGACTTGATGTTTGCTTTTGTGTTCTGGGAGATAAACATTTTTCAGGATTGTTCTATGACCATGCGATTTTGATGGATTTTGGATGAAGAATCAGTGCTCAGGATTTTCATCACTTGCTGACACTTTCCCCAGAAGCAATGAGGAACAGGAGTTTCCAAAAAACATGTTAAAGCTGATGGGTCCTCTCTCAAACTCTTCCCATATTCCTCTTTTACATATAATGCGCCATCTTCCTTCACTCCAGTCACACACTCATTGTCTCTTCTCTGCATGCAATCCCCAGTTATCCCTTCTCAATACTTTATAACACTAAGCTAAGTTATCTAAGTTATCTCTTCCATCAGTCTCGTTAACACTCATCTATTCCCTCAGCCTTTTTTTCTCTCTTGTGAGTTTTCTATCCATGTCAGCTCTTCTGTCTTGTATTATAACCTTCTCATTCTTCACCTCTCTTTACCAATTTCTGCCACTGAGCCCCAAACACACATATTACTCTTTCAGCTCTCTCACTCAATCTTTTTGGGCTTTTATCTCTCTTGCACACTCAAGCATCCTCTCTTACCCCAACTCTCACTTATACTCACAAATCTCATTCATACTCAGCCCTTTTCTTTATAATCTTAGCCATCTCATTCACTCTAACCAGACTTCCCATTCATTCTCTCACAAGCCCACCATCTTTTCACTCAGCTTTCACTTACCTCATCCCTCACTCACATTCATCTCTCCAATACAACCTCTCTCACTTAACCTCAGCTCTCTTTCACATTACCCTTTCTCTCTTATCAGCCTCTCTCACTCAACTTTTCTCTTTCCACTCATTGTTATCCTTTCTCCCTTACCTCAGCCTCTTCCAAACTCAATCTTTCTCTCCTACCTCAGGCTTTCTCTCTTACATCAAACTCTCTCAAAGTCTTCCTTTCTCTTCTCTCTCTCTCACAATCATCCTTTATCCCTTACCTCAGCCTCACCCACGCTCAGTCTTTCTCTATTATCTAAGCTTCACTCACACTCACTCCCATGCCCTCCCATAAATCTTTTTTTCTTATCTGCTTTATACTTTACTTATTTTATCCTCACTTTGTCTTTCCACACTATTTCTTTTAGCCCTTACACAACTATCTGTTTTCTGCCCCTTCCTCAACAAGTTATATTATCCCCAGGTGCTATTCACACCACCTCCAAGCATTCTCTGTAACCTCAATGGAAAGACTATGAAATCACCAACCGGACCTTTGTCCCTGTAATCTTCCCTATCAAATTTTATACGACCAAATTCTTTCAGATTATTCCACCGGGGGAATTAAGGTTACAGGCAAGCAATTCAACTTTGCCCCTGAATTCGACTCCGCCCCATTCACTGTCTACCCCCCCTCCACCTTTTGCCCCCCGATGTAATACACACCTTGAGAGTCACAGCAGCTGCGGCTCGCCTTTTCGTCTTGTTTTACCCACTCCATTTAATCCCTCTCTATACAGCCCCGGTGACAAACCTGCAAGTTCATTTCTCTTCTCCCCGCCTGTTCTTCAAAGATGTGCCCTTCTTCTCTCCAATCTCACTCTCCCCCTTTCTTTTTTTCTCCCTCACTTGAGGTTCAGCCTCTCTTCCAACTTTTTTTTCACTTTTCAGCTTGGTTTTTTAATTCACCTAATTTTTGGCTCTTGGCACTAAACCTCCTCCTTCTTCCCCATGCCCTGTACCCACCCTGCTGTACCCATGGCTCTCACACACATTACACAATGTTAACACTACTGTAAATCTCTTATTAATAATTCAATCACGACTTCAGTTATACCCTGGCACAAGAGTGAGAGGAAGAGAAAGAGAGACAGAGGGAGAGAGAGAAAGAGAGAGGGTGGGGAGAGTTCAAATGTGGGGAGAGAGAGAGACGGGAGAAAGAGAGAGGGAGAGACACGGATAGTAGTGGGGAGAAAATTAAACAGAGGAAATAGAAAGAGAGAGAAATAGAGAGAGAAGTAAAGAGGGGCATAAAAAGAGGGGGTGGGGATATACAGGAAGGTGTAAATAAAAATGTGGGGTGAGCGGGAGATGGTAAGATTTCAGAGAGACAGCCAGAGGTAAGAAGAGAGGGGGGAGGAGGGGTGGGACAGCTTTGGGGTAAGGAAAGGAGGGGGAGCTAGCCAAGAGAGAAAAAGCCCATTCCATGCCAACATCAGAGCTGGCACAAACATGGCAGGATACTTTTAGATTAAAGCAAAAACAAGACAAGTAACATTGAAAGCAATTCGGGCTCAAATCTTTAAAATCAAAGAAGGAAACTACAAACTAAGGGAGACAAAGAAATATAAAAGAAAAAAAAAAGAAAAACTTACGGTACTTGGGGAAAAAAGAGACAGCCAGGGTGTCTCTCGGTTTGTGTGTCTGTCCTCCCCCTCCCTGTACAGAGAGGATTGCAGCCTGACTGCAGCTGAGAAATCCTACAGGCTGGCTTGCAAAGAAGATGGCATGACTCCAGTTTTCTACCCTGACTTCCCTACATTTTGGACTGGGTGTTAGAGTAAAAGCAATTGAAGGAGAGGAGAAAGGATCAGGAGATGTAAGGTTTACCAGGCGCCTTTTTTTCCCACCATTTTTCCACCCCCTTTTTTTTATCCTGAATAATTATTCTCTTTACAGAATCCACTTCTATGCAGCATTAATTCTATGCCTCTTTCTTTCTATTTAGTATTTTTAATTCATTTTTCTTTTACTTTTTCTTTTTTTTTTGCTTCATTTTGCTTGTTTATGGTTTCTCTAGAAGAATTTTGTGAACTCTTAAAAACTTATCCCTCTCGTCTCTTCGGAGACTTTTAAGGGTTTTTGGTAGGGCTCAGCCTGTTGGCAGATGTTGCCTTCTCCTACCTGGTATGTGATTTTTTTTTATTATTAAACTTCTAACAAAGGGGTATTATTAATTCAAAAAAGATCAAAAAGTGATTTTGTTGTTTCGGGACGGAGAATCTTTCTGTCTTTGGGTGGAAGTGCCCCTTAACCCTTTGTGTTGACTGGCATTGTGTACCCCCACGCCTGGCAGACATCAGGTAGGAGAGACAGCTTGAGCCTGGCCGTGGAACTTTTGTGACAGGTCCCAATTGTAGACTTGCTTGATTAAATGTGTTTGTCTTTGTATCTCCTTGAGTTACACGCAGGAATATACATTTTGTAGCGTCTAATTGAGTGAATGTAAAGTGCAGAAAAAAAGATGAATTAATTTGTATATATTTACATGAATTTCTGTACGCTTGTGGGAATAATATTTATCGCATTACACTTCTCAAAATGTGTACTCAGGTGTGTGTGTATATCACGCACATAGATACGGGCATACATACATTTAAAATATATATGTATGTCTCATATATATATAAAAAAATATATATATATATTACGCATACGCATTTTGTACCATTACTGAATTTATATATTTATTTATATATATATATATATATATACATACTATTAACCTATATCTGCTTTTTATACTTTATGTCACTAATGTATGTTGGATTCTTAAATAATAGCGTTCTTGTGCCGTGTTTTTCCCCTCTGGGGTATACCCTGGTGTCACCCCTGGATTGCTGGGCCCAGTGACACCATGGCTGAGTCTCTACTCAGTTGTGGATCCCTCCATAGATATATATTTATAATATATATATATATATATATATATATATATCTATGGAGGTCTCTGTCTTTCCTGCCTGGTCTATCATTCCTGAGCTCGGCCACTGTGAGTAGTGCGTACTATTCTCTGGGTGCAGGTGTGTGGGTTTGGAATTGTAAAATAGGGTGCTATCCTTTGTATGTCGGCAAACATGTGGCTCACATCCTGAGTGTCTCTTCGGCACATTCAAACTGAAAGTGTGTGTCTTAAGCTATATACTACTATACTATATATATGAAGCGAATATTTGCTTTGAGGGCCACATTTGAGGTGCAGCTCTATGAGTCATTTAATGGGTGCAGGTTCCTCGGAGGTCCACACTTTGTGCAAAAAGTCACACACCTGAGGTTGAGGTTCTGGCGAGACAGCTGAACGGGGATTTCTCTGGCACGGAAGGGCGTCAGACACAATATGAGGTGTTTGGTTTTGGGGAGATTCGGGGCGCAGGTCTTGGGCGTTTGTTGCTACGACATATTTGAGGTAGACATCTCTATGCGAAATAAATTAGGGGCGCCAGTCTTGTGCTGCAGGTCACATTAGAGGAAGACACGGTGAGACTCGGGCTAAAGCTTTCTATACGCGTTACAAAGAACTTACTTTTTGTA
The DNA here is from genome assembly GCA_009364415.1 of Spea multiplicata. Lineage (NCBI taxonomy): Eukaryota > Metazoa > Chordata > Amphibia > Anura > Pelobatidae > Spea > Spea multiplicata. The sequence continues at coordinate 20,106 of VKOC01004022.1, forward strand.
AAACAAATAACTTATCTTGGACAAGGATACCACGTTTAGTAACATCTGTAATTACAGTTCATTGCATATTTTGCTTTAAATTGCTTATACAGAATATTTATAGAAATGTATAAAAAATATCCTGCAAAGAATCCGTAGTGTTTATAAAGACAATAATTATACGAGAGCTATGATTGTATTTTCAAATAGATCTTATAGATAACATGTATGCATGTATGTATGTATATATATATATATATATTATACACACATACACACACAGTATATATATATATATATATATATTATATATATATATATATTTATATCACACCCACCACACAACACGCATATATATATATAACAATTACTAAAATTGCTAGAGCTGCTGAACTGGTTTCATAGTACATCGATTGTGTATTCATAAAAAATGGCTCCCTGTGTACTATGTATATATTATATATATATATAGTTTGTATAAGTACATTTTTATAGACGGGGGAATAGCTTTTCGAAATAAATCAAAAAATCGAGTCAACAACATGCATATGTGCGAACAGACATGAAATGTTGCCATATTCGTGAGCTGCTTTTCATTTAGTGTATTACAAAGTTGTAGTTAGCAAAAGTATAAGCGTACAATCTGTATCATAAAACTATTTTATGATTGTTGAACAGACTTAAAGTAGAAAAAATGTACCCCTTTTGTGCTATACAGAAAAAAAGACTATGGCATTTTTAGGTAACTTTTTTGTTTTAAAAAAGTGAGTTTTGTATTCTGCATTATATATATAAATATATATTAATATATAATATATATCCTGCCAAAGTATACTTGACTCTTTTGCCAAACAATGCTGAATGTGATACAAATTGTTAGATATTAATACTACTAATATATATATATATATATAATATATTATATATATACTAGTGGTGGTGTAATTATTTATATATATATTATATATCAGATATTTGTATATATATATATATATATATAATAATGTCTGTGTATGTATTATATATATATATATATATATATCCACACTCTTTAAATACAACTTTCTGTAAAACTTGAAAAACAGTCACTGAGGAAATGAAATTTGCAATACATATTCACAAAACTATGCACAAACGAACTAGTTATTCATGTATCTAAAGCTTTTCAGAGTATATAGATTTAATTTTGCTTTAATTTTGCTATTAAAATAGTTGTTAAGGTGAATTAAAAGTAAAGGGAACCTAGGGTTCCAATCCAAAAACTCAAACTCAGAAATGAAAGCAGGAGAGAACGCGGAAAAGCTGTTGGCTTCCAAAGAGGAGAATAAACAAAGACAATTACAACAGATTTATTAGCACTTTCTCAAATGCGGTTTTAGTATTTATGTTTGTAATAATTTTAAAGGAAAAAATACAGTTAGGGAGAGGGGATTTTTTTTTCAGGGAAAAATTGGGCTGAATTGTGGTTCGTATTTTATGTGCCGGCAAATTCCACTTTTCTATGCACGTGATTTTTTTTTTTGTTAGCAAAACGCCTAAATCTGTAAATTGTACAAATCATTCACATTGTTTGCCACGTACTTTATAACTGTTGATTAATGACATTTCCTACACATTCTAGAAACTCACTGTAATGCTATTGTAATGCAGAACGAAGTTAGAAAGGTTGAGCGGAATGGATATTCGGATATATATATATATATATATATATGTAAGGCACACAAAGGAGACTTGTGGTGGAAGGTTGTATGTAAGTTTTATAAGGAAGAGAGGGATTGAAACAATGGTGGGTTTTAGTTACAGGAGTATTTGGGGGGTTACATGAAGTATAGGCAGGGATTATTTGGTGCACCAGATAGGAGTTATAAGAAGATTTTAACTAAATAATATAATACGTCGCGTGGAGGAGATCTATGGAGTCATTGGAGACGTTATAGGAAAGGTTTTATATATAGATATATATATATATATATTTATAGGGGGAGATATGGGAGAGTAATACGGAGCACATATGGTGTAATAACATGCGTTATGGGGAGGGGTTACGTTGAGTTGTAAGGAGTATTAGGAGTTTAGAAATGGTGTAATATTAGTGGTTATGAGGAGTCGTAGGCAGAGTTATATGGAGTAATAGGAAGGGTTATATGGAGTAATAGGAAGGGTTATATGGAGTAATAGGAAGGATGATGTGGATGGGTTACATAGAGTAAATGGGTTATGGGGGTTATACAGAATAACAGGAGGCGTTAAAGGGATCTGATATATATAACCGGCCATGTGAGCGGCGGTGCACTGCTGAGTCCGCCACGCCGTACGGCTAGTAATGGGAGGCGTTACAGGGAACATGTAAATGGAACATACGTTGAATGTAATGGGAGATGCTGTATCGAGAGACTGTACGGGCCATTATCTTACGGCTACAATGTTCTTGTTTACTCAGCATGGTGTAGAAGCAGAAATGGCCTGTGTTGCCCTCTGTCAGGATCCAAAAAATCCTGCTAAGTTTCCATTAGCAAACTTTGACACAACCTTGAAAAAGCTGAACTTATTTTGTTTGCACAATACAAGCTGTTTAATTAACCTTCTACACCCGCCTCTGCCCCCTATAAATTCTCCTTTACACTCCTCCTCGTTAGATTAACCGAAAATAATTAATTGTAGAGCTGCCCCTCCAACCCCATCAGTATAAGGAAACCCCCTACCTGTTCCTATGTTTCTCTTTCTTGACCCCGCACATTAGAGGAAACCTTGCCTTACGGAAAAAAGCTTCTTATGGTCATTTTTTTAGCTATCCCACATTAGAAATAGGTATTATCATTGACCAAGAACACGACATTCAATGACATTTAATTGAAGTTCTAAATCACCGCAGAGGGCACCATTCTGATATAAATATATATAATAAATAATGAGGTTTGGTTAGAAGAAAGATCCCCTAGAGTAGGGTTGCCCTGCTATATAATGAGGTGGGCTGAATGTAAAGTATGTACCAGAGCTCACATGTTTATTCACAGAGGATAGGATATTCGGAGGGTACATCGGGTACACTAGCCCCCGGTTTGGCCAGCAATGCTCTAGAGCATCTAAAACCCTTATTCCTAGCATGGCTGAAACGCTACGGCAAAGCCCATAGAAAACAGCTTAGAAATTCTGTTTATAAATTCAAGAAACTCCAGCTTAAAGGGGGGGACGTGGATTATTAATGCAGATTGTGATCTTGACGCTTTGAAAACAAGGCCAAAGTTTAAAACTAAAGTTCAGAAACATACAGGACGGTTATTGAAGTTAATTGTGATAAGTGTTCTTTCTGATCTCACCCGCAACCTATGAGGCAAGTAATGCCAGGAACATAATTGCACCCCGTGGATCTTCTGTCGAAAGTTCCTTTGACTGATTCTGATATGGAATCTACTAACTATTCCTTTAACCTCTATCCGCAATTTTTCCTCTATAGATTTCTTTAATCGTTTGTTATAACTCCTCGGCTAACCATTCTTAACTTCTTCTACACTATTCCTTCAACCACATTGTACGCCCTTCCTAATTGTTACGTATAACGCAACGTGTTTCTCCTAACTGCTCACTATAAATATCATTTCAACTGGAGAAGGAGAGCACACAAAGGGTTTTTTAAAGAGATATTATATTGTTGCATATATATATTAGTGGTAAAGAACAGCTCATGAGAGCTTGATAAAAGTCTCAAACTGGGTCTGAAACATCAAGGTGATCTGTAAAAAAATCCTTGGTGTTCTCTCCTTCTTTGCTTTCTTTCTCTCTGTATATATATATATATATATATATATATATATATGTATATGTATACATACGTAACATTAATTTATCGCATCTGCTCTATGGACTTCTGAAAGCTTCTCCATATTCTTTTGGGGAGATGAGACCGGTGTCCTCTAAAATCTCACACTTTATGTAGATCTGTAGTTACATCGGGTTTGTTGTAATACGGAGAATATAACATCCCATAGAATAGGTGTCATTCTGTGTCTGTTTGTAGCTCTCTGTTTCCATCACTGACTCTTTCACTACTACTTATTACACAAAAATGTTGCAAGAGCCTGTAGGTAGAAGTCCATGCGCACAAAACACCAAAGAAAGCTAGTTAACAAATGTCCCGTCATTTACCAGACAGATGAACGCACAATGTGTGGTTATCAGGGTCATGTTCTACGGATCTCCCCTTCATGTTCTGAAATGATTTGATACAATTGTTGGCTTCCCATCGGATACGGCCTCTGGTGGTAAGTTATAGAGGAAAAATTTCCCATTGCTTCATTTTATAATTTAATGTAAAAATATGTAATCGTTATCATACCTAAACAATCCTGGACGCCCTACGGGGTAGGATAACACTACTACACAGTAGGAATTTCTTTATAATCAATGTTTGACGTTATCGGGACTGGGTGGGTTGATTAATGTACTTGTACTCCTGGATGCAAGCCTTTTAATTTGACTTTTGACTTTCACCGGAATTGCATAGCTTCAAGTGTAGAACCCCACATCTCCAGGCTTATTCTCCGGTCTCGGGTCTTGGCATGAAACGGCGACTCAAGGTCAAACAGAACTCTAGATCCCCTCTACACCTAGTAGATGATCCTGGTAGTTCCACAGATTACTGGCCTCTTGTGGGTATTTCATAAATTAAGTTCCTGGTTTAGCACAGGTGACTAAAAGAAGGGCTCTAGGTCTTTAGGTATCTTAGTATATATATATATATATATATATATATAGTAATATTTCGATACGGTCTCAATAGATAATATCTCAGTGTGGAATCTCCTCCGCGTGGCACAGATCGCGCCGGCTCCCAGTAATCGCTCCTTTAACGGATCCCGATACTCTTGTAGCTGATCTTATAATTCCTTAGAGGATCATTATCTCTCGAAATGACTAGCTGAGCATGAAGTTTCAACCCTATACGTCTCTATTGGGGCCTATATTATGATAAAATGATCAATATAAATAATTCCTTCCATCTAAATTGATGTGCATGGATAATGTATTATAATCCGAAGTCTCTGGGTTTCCCAGGGACATCCTTAGTGACTTACTAAGAAGCCATAGCCGCCAGGGGAGTGTTCTCCCTTTGGAGTGCATTGCCATGCTGTACTTAGGGGATGCACTGACTGATAATCACAGTAAAAGTACTTAAAATGTTCATTTCATGGCCACAATGTACATAAAATACATCCGATGTTTATTGTTCTATCATGAAAGGTGTCCGGTAAACGTTGCTGATCTCCTAGCATGGAAATTTGTAGTTATGCCTGGCATGTTTTAGATCAATAGCATGAAGGCGTCATATGTCATAACGTCTTCACAAGTCATGATGACATCATTCTTCTTGTGGCATTGTATAGCAATGGCCAAAGTATGTATGCATGCACATGGATGGCGCTGCCAGTGCCGGCTAATTCGGCCGCCAGGCTTGTGTTTCTTTAACACAGTTTAATGGTGTACCTGCAGAAATCAAGCAATATAATTAATGGCGCTTGACTGGAACCATCTACCCCCTCTACATATCTATTTGGAGAGATGAGAAAGCATATGAGTTACTCCTTCGGCCCTTTACCAACCTCAGGCTTATCACAGCAAAATGAAACCCTGCCATAAGCATACAGCAAACTGTGACTTCTGTGCAAAATCTCTTTTTTTATTATCACACTGTAAAATGTATTATTTTGTATATATTATATATCACGTCTTGCTGTTTTCTGAGCAGCCGCTTGCTCGGAAAGTGAGTGCTCAGGAAGTGAGGAGTGCGAAGAGAAAAGACTTCCCTCGCACTCCAAATATTCTCAAATCTGCCCAGCCGAGAAAACTGTTGAAAATCCAGCCTGTTTACTTACAGGGATTTATAAATAAAGCAGGTTAGGGTTACCTAACTCCTGCCCAACTCGACGAGTGGGATATCTCACCATTTAAGAAAAAGGGGCTTTGTCGGTATTTCCGCCGCGTATTCCGTCCTCCGAGACATTTGGAGCACTCCACGGGTAAGCTGCCGTACGAAATGGTTCAGAGGATTAACGTTGCCGCGGGGTATAGTGGTGCCGAGCATGGCCTAAGAGTAGTCATGTTTCTGTGTGGCAGATCGCTGCTCACACTCTTCGCAGCGGCTGTATTTGTGTTTATTTTGACAAGACGTGCCCCCCCTTTGTGCACGCCCCCTCCCACTGATCACCATGTGTGAAAGGAAAGATAAATCCCAGCCAAGATCTGATCTGGACTCTTAATTAATTACTGGGAGAGAGCTGAAGCAGGCTGCAGTGCATAGCGATGCTGGGTATCTCTCCGTTGTAAACCTCAGCCACTTTGCAGGCTGCTCCTGCATGCGCGTCGGCTCGCTGATAACGAAGACCCCCAAGTTGTAGAAGAAATAAGATCAGGAGTCCGATAGGCTGAGTAACAATGACATTTGTTCATGGAGCGCTGTTACATCAGGGGGTCGGGAAAGCTGCCAATAAGAGTAACGCACCTTAATGCATATCGATGGAGAGGGCAAAGAGGGCCCTGCTCTTTCAAACTTACATACATTACGCATTTTATCTACACTGATGATGAACAAATGACATCGTATAACGTATAATAACTATGTGGAACTTAATACGCCCTACAGAATGTTTGAATAATGGAGTTTTATGGTTAGAGAGGGGCTGGCCCGGTTGCACCTGTCCTGGATTATTCTCTTTCTATGCGTGGAATACATATGGAATATGGAATATGGTGGCACCATATAAAACAAATACTTATTACTCGCTGCTTACCGACTGGATTCGCTGTGATGAATCTGAATCAAGTGGCTGCACAGGGCTACCCGAGGTGCACCCGGCTTGTTCTGAAGCCTGGCTGATAAATGGGTGTTATGGGCCACAATGACACTGAGCCATTTGGCTGGAATGGCATCCCCTGCTGAAGGCTGGTAGTGGCGTCGTATAATGACGCTGAGTATCTGTGATTTATTGGACACGCTGCACTAAGTGGAACTGCCAACGTATTCTCTTGTGATGAAAATTGTGAACAATGTCGTAGAAACTTAAACATATAAATGATATATTACAGAAATAATAGTTTCCGCTGTGGAATAAGATGGGGAAATGTCAGGTGTTTGTGGAGGGTAATCAGAGGGGACACCCAGAGAGCGGAGTAGTGGCATTTAAGGTTACAATTTATTTGACTGTTTATCCAAAGGTGGTTGGAAAATGATGAGAAATGATGAATAAAGGAGAGGCAGGTAAAGGAGAATGAGCGAGAGTGAGTGGGAAATACAAAGAAACAAATCCGTGGGGAGAGAGCGCGTTTGGATAAAAGAGGGGAGAGAGAAAGAGACAAGCAGGGAAGATGTTGGGAAGTGCGGAAGGATTGAGAGAGGGGGGCACAAAAGAACGTGAGAGAGAGTAAAAAAAAAGGGAGAGAGTAAAAAGAAAGGGAGAGAGGGTAAAAAGAAAGGGAGAGAGTAAAAAAGAAAGGGAGAGGGGGCACAAAAGAAAGGGAGAGAGGTAAAAACAGGGGAGAGTAAAAAGAAAGGGAAGAGAGTGGTAAAAAGAAAGGGAGAGGGGTAAAAAGAAAGGGAGAGAGGGTGCACAGCAAAGAAAGGGAGAGAGGTAAAAACAATAGGAGAGAGTAAAAAGAAAGGGAAGAGGGTAAAAAGAAAGGGAGAGAGTAAAAAGAAAGGGAGAGAGGGTAAAAAGAAAAGGAGAGAGTAAAAAGAAAGGGAGATAGGGTAAAAAGAAAGGGAGAGGGGGCACAAAAGAAAGGGAGAGGGTAAAAACAAAGGGAGAGAGTAAAAAGAAAGGGAGAGAGGGTAAAAAGAAAGGGAGAGAGAGGGGAAAGAGTAAAAAGAAAGAGAGAGAGGGTAAAGGGAAAGGGAGAGAGGGTAAAAAGGAAAGAACCGGTATGTAGTAAGAAAGAAGGAAAGAGACAGAAATGATGTAAGAGGAAGAGGAAAAAAGGTAGAGCGGCTAACAATGCGGGAGAATGTTGGAGAATTGAGGAAAAGTAAGTAACAAAGAGAAGCAAGCGAAGAGAGTCAGAGTGCGGTAGAACGGGAGAGAGGTGGGGGAGAAAGAAACTGAAGAAGGGAGAGATTAAGTGCTAGATATTCGCAGGGAAGGAGGGAAATGCGGTTGTTGAGAAGGGACGGAACAAGAGAGATATTTTTACCAGCGCCTGTAACAAATTTCATGGGTATTTCTGGCAAACTGTGGGATCAGAGATCACCGCGTGTCTGGGTCAGAGGCCGCCTCGTGTCTGGGTCAGTGTTTGAGACGAGTCGCAGAGGACAGGTGCTTCAGAACCTCTCTGTTACAAAGTCTTATATGCGGCCCATGTCGTTTTTTCCTTAATTGTTATTATTCACTGATTATGAGATTTCATAAAAAATAATATAGAGCTACAAAGAGTGATTGTGTGGTGTGATAGGGATTGGTGATAAGGGGTAATAGGAGCAATAAGGCGAGGCTATACAGAGTAATGGGAGGAGTTACAGGGAGGGGTTATATGAGTAATAGGAGGAGCAAAAGTGTGAGGCTATACAGAGTTATGGGAGGAGTTATATGTAGTATATGGAGGGGTTATATGGGTAATAGAGAGAGTTATAGGAAGGGGTTATATGGAGTGGGGATATATGGAGCTGTAGGGAGGGATTAAATGGAGTAATAGGAGGAGATATATGGAGTAATAGGAGGAGTCATATGGAGTAATAGGAGGAGATATATGGAGTAATAGGAGGAAGTTATATGGAGTAATAGAGGAGTTTTTATTATGGATAATAGGAGGAGTTAATATGGAGTAATAGAGAGATATATGGAGTAATAGAGGAGTTAATACTGGAGTAATAGGAAAGGTTATATGGAGTATATAAGGAGTTATATGGAGTTATATGGAGTAATAGGAGGAGTTATATGGAGTAATAGGAGGAGTTATATGGAGTAATAGAAATTAGGGATAGGTTATAAGGAGCAGGAGGAGGATTATATGGGACAATAAAATGAAGTTATATAGATTTTAATATAGACACAGAGTGTAATATACACATTGATATTTGAATATCTAATTTTAAAAAATTCAAATTCTGTTGATTATACGTGGGATAAAGTGGGTGTTGGGCTGGACAGAAAAATCCAGCAAGAGACAAATGGGAAAAACAGATGATGGAGTAAATAGGGAAGCTCGGAGAAAGGAGGACAGAAAGAGACCAAGAGGAGCGGGAGATAGTGTGTGAAAGCAGGCGCGTATGTATCGGACGAGAACTTTCTCCGTCTGCAGCTGCAAACTCGCTTCTCCCATCCTCTGGGCTTTCCTTCAGCTTTTGTCTATCCCAAGCGTCACTGTCTTTTTTTTATTGTTGGCCTGTCTGCTTTCTGAGCTTTGACACAAATTTATTAATTTTACCCCCTTTTTTTTTTTACGATTAATTTTGTTTTAATTTTTAGCGCATCCTCTCGCCCCGGCAGTCGTTACTTTGCTCTTTTTACTGCGAGTTCTGTCCATTAATTTACGGTGCTTTCTTAAAACCTTTACTTTCAGAGACGTCGAGGCAAACAGAGAACGGAGAGAGAGAGAGAGAAAAAAGACAGCGATATAAAGAGAGGCTTCTAAAACAAAAAGACCCCCACTACACAGAGAAAGCCCGTTCTGTCAAAAGAACGACAGGGGAACGGTAGAGTCCCACAAAAACCCCACAAAGAGAAAGACATTCCAAGACTGCAGAGACTTCCGTGCACAATGAGACAGCCCTAAACGAAGCCGGTCAATCTGCAGAACCAAGGGACGCCAAGGGACATTCAGGGAGCCGGAGACATGTACTCTCCCTACTGCCTGACCCAGGTACGGGGCAAATACTGAAGTATCGGCGGGGTGGGGGCTTTTTTCCATCTGTCTTTCTATTATTCACTTTCTCTATTTTACCAAACTGAATCCCCCCCCCCGTCGCATTTCCATGAGTTATCCTTTATCGCTGCCCCAATGTTTAAGTTACCTCTCTCTTCACAATGCGATTCTCTTCTCCATCACAAACGGTTGTGTTATTTGTTGTAAGCTTGATATGATGCCTGCTTCTTTCCCTTCTTTCCATCGTCGAGCTCAGCTTAGAGCACCGTGGCGCGTAGATCCCATATATCAATAACCTATTAATCAAAGTTTAATATGCGTTTGGTAGCGGGGTCCATATGGTGCTCTTTCGTATAGGCAGCTGTTTCCACCGCTCTAAGCTCTTTGGGTGCCTCTGGAGATCCTCGCAGATCGTCCGGTATTTTCGGCGGCTCCTGTCATCCCCGAGCCCTTTCGGGTAGAGGAGGGAATGTCCGATGATACGGGATAATCCGCGGGACGCTCTGAAAGCACCCAGGGTGCTCGGCCGCGATTCAAACAACGGCACCAATGAAAGTCCCAAAGACGGGACCTATTCAGAGACACGTTTCTCCCGTTATACGGCTAAACGGCGGTCAACGGTTTAACGGCTGATTAAACTCTACCCGCTGCACCTCAGACACAACGGGGAACGCGGGGGGCAGCGAGTCAAAAGAAACAACACAAGTGTTCAAACGTTTCTCCCAAAGGCATGCAGCTGAAGCGATTCTACTGCAGCTTCCACGTAAACTTTTAAGGTCTGCTTTCTTATTCCGAATCAATCTCGACTTTTCACTAACTCCCAAATCAAAAAGCTCGCTACTGCTTTTATACCCGAATCAGGTCATTTATACCATGTTTTTATTTTTAAATCGCTGTGAATTACATTTTTATTGTAATTTTACAACAGCAAAAAAAATATATTTTCCAGAACTTTCAGCGAATACATTGAATACGTATTATATGTTTATGGGGGGGGGTTATACGACGTTAATATCCTGCGATACACCATTATATCGTATTTTATACACGGATAGGTGGACAGCCATGAATTATTATTGATTTGTCCAGCGGCTCTGTGCGATGGCCAAACGCAATATAATCACAGAAACAAAAGGCTAGGAGGGCCCTGTTCAGGTGAGCTTACAATCTAGAAGACAAACAGGTAGAAGGATCCACGGCTATACACAGAAGATTCCTGCCCAGGAAATATAGGGCTGCGCATTTATTCATAACACACAGTGATGTATAGAACGTTAATATCAATCTATATGTGGTTTTTACTCCCACCATGACACACAGACATTGAGATGATCTAATCTGCAAATTTTCTTTTGTAAAAAGCTCATCATGGATTTACGCTCAGGAAAGGCTTATGCCTACCCCGCGCATGCTTACATTCCCCTTCCCGCATTAACCTCTACCACTTCTGCTGGAAGTCTGACCACCGATCTGTAAAGTGACATAACCTCTTCACGCCTCCAGCTATACGTTGCATAATCTGCTGCTATGTGACATTGTACCCCTAACACCACAATCTACCTGAAGTTGGCTGCTTTCAACGTACTAACATTAAACCGCAGCTGCCGCACTCCCATTCATTCTTCTTGTTTGCTTGAATCGTTAATCATTTGGCTTTTCCCTCCGTCTGGACCGAATATAACATCTCTAATGAAATACTTTCAAGAACTGTTCCCAGCTCAATAGCGTCAGCCCCTGCCCCGAACATTCACTACAACCTTCTACCTCCTGTGACTGGAGTCTGGATAGGAGATAACGGCCGCTCCGTTATATGTATATTATATACGATACAAAACCTCTTCTCCTACCCCATATAAGCAATATCATGACTCCCCGTGAAACTTTACCGAGCTTTATGTTTCACGGCGCGTTATTAGAGCGTATAGATACTCGGCATCGCTATAGAATGCTGCGTGCGTTGATAAAGTGCGTATGACAATGTCCCGGAGACGTTCGCTGCTCTATTGCGTGCGTTCACCCCCCATAACTGGCCATATGGAAAAAGTACTAAGACGTAATCTCTGTACTTGTCTTCCTCCAGCTTTACTTCTCGCGCTCTTTACCCCCCTTTTCCTGTTAGTACTTCCCTCCCCCCTTTTTGTGTCCTTCCCTCTTTCTATCCCCTTTTCCTCCAGGCCCCCCCCCGTTTCCCCTCCTGTATTCTGTTCCCCCTTTCTCTCGCCCCTGTCTCGGTCTGCGTATGTTTGGACGGGGTCCTGTTCTCTCCTCCTGACCTTGTATTACCTTATCATGTGATGCTGAGCTGGGTTTGGTTTATGTGACAATAATGAGCAAACGGTGCAAACAGTACTAAAACATTACGTTTAACCCTTTCCCGGACCTAGCAACCCAATAACACTGCGAGCAGACTAATAACATGCGAAATAGTCATTACATTTCCATCCAGAACTTTCTATATTCTAACCTCTATGGCTGGATCATATTACTCGAGTCTGTTTTTTTTCCTCCTCGTTTTCTTTTTAGTTTTTTACAACTCAGTCTTGCTAGTGAGTAATATCAGAAACTTAGTGCATCCCTAAAACACTTTTACATAAATACAACATCATTTTAACTTTTTTACATTTCAACTTTTTAACCCATTTATTCCTTTTTTTTTTTTTACTTCTATTGTGACCAACCCACTAGGTAATTAAATTAATTATTATTGTAATTATTATTTATTTATATAGCGCCAACACACTCATTACCCTCGTTTTTATCCGTTGCTACAGCCAGCTGATTATTAAATAAAAACCAGGGTCACTTTAGAGCGTCAAGTTACATTAAAGCGGGGAGTATGTTGTGATAACGTGGAATAATAAGCAGAATTACGCAATAAGGAGGATATAACATGAAAGTAAAATATAACACAGGTTTAATATATTTATATATATATATATATAACTTTTGGAATTAATATATGACAATGAACTGAGTAAAAGAAGAAGGTGGAATATATATCGCAATCTTCTTATAAAATGCGTGATAAATATTAATTGAAATATATATCCATGTAAAAGCCATCTGCAGTGATACATTGTGAAGGAACTGTCAATAAGCAAGGAGGTTCACAAAGATACAGAAAGGGATCACAGACCTGGGTTTTTCCTCCTCACTCGATTTGAGGGTACAGGACAGTGGACCCCGGATATAACTTATGAGTGAATGGATGAGGTCCAACAATATAAGGTGACCGTCACCTCTCAGGGAGATCCCAGGAACGTACAAAATGTTCCTGCAGACCCAGGGAGATGAAAATTGTCATCGCCGGTTCTCTTATTGAATGTTTACTGCAGAAGAATAAGGTGACCGGTGTCATTTTGTTCAATGAAAAAAAAATCTGGATTTAAAAATAAATCTTAAATATTTATAAGATAAAGGGTTTTCTATATAGCAATTAGCCTTTTAAACTTGGCCTGAACACAACCTGCCATTGGAACACAGGAGTGATGGGAGTGATAAAGGGCCATTGGAACACAGGAGTGATGGGAGTGATAAAGGGCCATAGGAACACAGGAGTGATGGGAGTGATAAAGGGCCATAGGACCATAGGGAACACACAGGAGTGATGGGATGATAAGGGCCATAGGAACACAGAGTGATGGGAGTGATAAAGGGCATAGGAACACGGAGTGATGGGAGTGATAAAGGGCCATAGGAACACAGGAGTGATGGGAGTGATAAAGGGCCTCTGTACTTCTATTAAGAGATTCCATTATAAATCAGTCGTTTCCAGCTACAATAGTCATTTTCAACATTAACCCCGTCTGCTCAGGATTTCTGGTCTATTTCATTTAATTATTATTTTATTATTATTAATTAGTTATTTTAATGGACAAAATTTGCTTTACTTTAAAAATCAAGAACATCGCTAAGCGACCCCAAACTTTTGAGAGGTTGTGTATATATAAAGTACTCACAATGCGTCGTAATCTGCATTCTTCTCTGCTGGGGCTGACAGGACAGTAAGTTGTCCCTTTTAAAAAAACACAAAAACGTGTGACAAATTGTCAGGGTGTGGGTCGTTTAATTAATTGCGTTTTAATACTCTTTATAGAAGACTTTTTTCATATATAACTGCTTTATCTGTCCTAAAGTTGAAGGAGGGATTTTTCATTGTAAGGAGCTCCTCCATAGCTGATCCGTCAGGTAAGAAAGGGATCGATGAATCGTGCGATAACAAACCTTCTATTAGTGTTGTGTGGAAACGTGATTGTTATTATACGGATCGTGATAACGGGATGTGGGTTTCTAATACAGAGGGGAGCTCCATATAATAAATGTGCAGTTTGCCTCGAAGCATTGCTTCAGAACACCTATCCGTGATAATGTCAGTGGAGAGCTTCCTTTATATGGCCCTCAACTCTTGCATTCCTAAGCAGGGCCAAAAATAGGCTGTCAAATTTGGCCCCGTCACGTAGCTCACTCCTATACCGCGCTTCACACGACTATTTAATGCCTGCGCATGTACACGGCAGCACCTGTGGAGGAAGCAGCGGCAGCGATGTATGTGCTATACACGTGTCACACGTGTTTCTGTCACGTTGGTGTGATTTGGTTTGTAATATCTCCATGATTAATGTTCCCTCGCCATCGTTCCGCGCTCCAGGCCACTTCTTCACGGTGCCCTCCTACTCCTGACTCCAACACCTTTACAACTAAACAGCAGCGCCATTCCTCGGTCTGCTGAAAACACAAAGCCTTACGTGAAATTATTCTGGTATTCTTGACTCATTAATATTTCTTTGCACTTAATGGTCAAGAGACACAAAGGCAGGCATTAGAAGGCAGTTGCTATAGAAACTTAAAGATTTGTGTTGTTTTTTTTATCTGATTAAGGGGGGGGTGCAAAAATGGCCGGTTTACTAAGGTTTATATTTTAACATAACAAGAGTACAAGTGGAAGCGGGGGCGATACACGTACGCAGCACATTAACATACGGTATATCGGTGACAGTCACCCATAACACCCATATCTATTTATTTACATTACCACGTAGCTGCCGCATGTCCAAAACTGGGCAAACAGCATCGTCTACGGCTCGAAAAGAATAAAATGGAGCAAAACAGCAGAACCCAAGAATTGTGCGTCCATATTCTAGACATTGTATGGCTACGATGGCAAGTCCTACGATGGAAGGTCTTCAAGCCAAGGTGGTGCAAATATTGGCAACCGCAACACTTTACAAAACCAAAGGATGTAATATAAACATGAACACGTATAAAACATATCTACTAGAACCATGCCCGTATAATAAAATAACACGTGTTACATACAAATATACATATATTACATACACAGACACAAGGTAGCTGTATAATAGCTTGTAGGGATTCTCGTGTCCGTGTTATATGAGAAATATTTCAGTGTATGACCCAGGGGCCGCGTTATATGACGCCGTGCTCGGTCTTTGTCTGTGCGAGGTACATGTGAGGTGCTAGGTACGAATGGGTGGCTCCCTTGAGGGGTGTGGGGCTCGTTTTGAGTTGATTAAAAGCCCATTCATTATTGATAAGGAGAATGGGGAACACAAGGGCCAGCGATGAATTGGAAGGAATGGAGTTTGAATAATTAATGGTGAGTAGAAAGCATTCTTGGAAAAGGGGCTCAGGCAGAAGGAGTCCAAGGCGGTATCCGCTCGGGTACACCATGGTATCTATGCAAAACACGGACATAAAGGTTAAAAGTGCCAATGCCAGCCTTCCACATATACTGCAACACACGCTACACACGCCAAGGACACACAACATGCAGAGAAAGTCCCAGTCTCCACAACACACGTTACTCAACCGTGACGTATAGAGCAGGCATAGTATGGAGCGATGGGGGTTGGGTAGCGCCAATGTCTGTTTGCTTGCATGGAGGAACAAGGGCTAAATTCTGTTTTGGCCATTAAATGATGTTGCCGTCTCTCTCTCTGCTGCCTAGCTGGTTCTGAGCCATCTGAGAAGAGCATCTTAGCTGGCAATGGTATGGAGGCTGTTGTAGGGCAACAATATATGAGAGACTGTAATACAATTCTACAGGGGTTAAAAAGACACACAAGTGCTGGGTTACCTTAATAACATGTTACAGGGGTAATAAGGCACTCAGGAGCCCATTATACACAGGACGACCCCTCTGTGGTGGGATCTCAGTAATATCTGCATTTATACAGCCCCTTTCTGTTACATTATACACAGTGCGGGGCCCCTCTGGGGGTGGATCCCAGTAATATCTGTATTTATACAGCCCCTTTCTGTTACATTATACACAGTGCGGGGCCCCTCTGGGGGTGGATCCCAGTAATATCTGTATTTATACAGCCCTTTCTGTACATTTACAGCAGTGCGGGGCCCCTCTGGGGTGGATCCCAGTAATATCTGCATTTATAACAGCCCCTTTCTGTTACATTATACCACAGTGCGGGGCTCCTCTGGGTGGATCCCAGTAATATCTGTATTTACACAGCCCCTTTCTGTTACATTATACACAGTGCGGGGCCCCTCTGGGGTGGATCCCAGTAATATCTGTATTTACACAGCCCCTTTCTGTTACATTATACACAGTGCGGGGCCCCTCTGGGGTGGGATGACAGTAATATCTGTATTTATACAACGCCTTTCTGTTACATTATACACAGTGCGGGGCACCTCTGGGGTGGATCCCAGTAATATCTGTATTTATACAGCTCCTTTCTGTTACATTATACACAGTGCGGGGCCCATCTGGGGTGGGATCCCAGTAAATAATATCTGTATTTATACAGCCCCTTTCTGTTACATTATACACGGTGCGGGGCCCATCTGGGGTGGATCCCAGTAATATCTGTATTTATACAGCCCCTTTCTGTTACATTATACACAGTGCGGGGCCCCTCTGGGGTGGGATGTCAGTAATTTATCATTCATATGTGGATTGATTTAACAATATGGGTATTTTAGAGCATTTTCCCCAAGAAAACTAAGCCCTTTATTCTACACGATGTAGAGTTTATTTGATTTGGTACTGAACAGATATTCAGGTATATGTATTGTAAAATCAGATTATTATTTTATATATTATTATTTATATAATTAAGATGCATTCCTTTTCACTTAGATTTTCCACTCTTATTTTGTGTTACTACGTGTCATACCCGGTCTATTTCGTTGCAAGCTCTCTGTTTATGTTCTGTAGAGGCACTGCATTTATTTCGGGGTACGAGAGGTGTGATTTCTCTTTCCATCGTGCACACCATCCTTTGTTCAGTTATTTTTCCCTTTTTCTGCCTTTTTTGTGCTTTCTGCTAGACATTTATTTGATCTCTTACTTTAAACTCCTTTATTATTTCTGCTTTTCTTTTTTCCTCTTGCGTCGTCTGTACCCCGAGTTAATCTTCTATTTCTTTACCATTAAGAAGTTTTCTTTGCTCTGGGTGTTTGTCCCTTGTTGATTTTCTTTTGTGTCTCTCGTGATCCCTCTACCCCCTCTTATTACTGCCTCAATCCTCTAGTATTTGTCAATTTTCACTTCCCAATCCTTTGCTCACTATTATCTTTCTTATCTTTCTAAGCTTGTGTTTTCCCCCCCAGTTTTTGGACTGTTTCGTCTCTCTGGCCCCGTATGCACCGTTTTCACTCCTTCAGTCCTCTTTTATACTTTAATATCCAGTACATTTTCAAGTCTCGATCTCCTGTTTACCAGCTTATTTCAGCGGATTTCAAAGTAGAATTTACAAATACATATAAAAGAATATATGCGACTGTGATATTAGCGTAGGTTTTGTTACTTACAGTATTTATTTAATACCTTCTGGCAACCAGAGCAGTATTTGACTCTTGCATGCAGAAGGTGATAAGACCATCGGAAAGAGGACCCGAAACGAGACGCAAGTGCACTGAAAATAATGACCGGTGCCTTCAAATTGTATTAATATAAATGTATATCGGTTTCCACGGTTTAATTTATATAGTCCCATCATTAATTCGATATTAAACTTCCAAAAATATCATTCTTTGTTGATCCAGAAGTAGATGCAAAGAGCAATAATTGACGTTATTTCCAAACAAAACAGCGGAAATCCAGATGCAATAGGAACGTTCCGTGGCTCACATCCCCAATGCCAATTCTAATTGTTTACTTCGCCGTATTGTCTAATATCATCCATTTTCCTTTTTTACGATCTCTTTTTTACTTGTTTTTAGCATTTTACATGTTAATAGAGTTTCAATTTTTATAATTATTTCACCAATTCACCTTTTTTCTTCTTCATATTATTTTATATTTTCCTTCCAGTTTCGTTACTCTGAAACGCCACCCTGTTTTATTCTATGTTCCTTTTCATTATCCCATTTAATATTTACCTCACTTTGTTTCTCAGTCCCTTCTGCAATGTCCTTTTTTTCTTTTCCTTCCCTGTCAGATTGGATTGATGATGCATGGAATTTGACGACATCTAAAATTCCTGAAATCTATTTAATGATTATTTCCCAAGTTTTAAGCTTTTTATTTTGAATATTAAATGTACTTTTTTATAAATTTATTTTCAGTCCTTCATTATCTTTCTGGGTTTTCCTCTTCTTTTGAGCCTTTTTTGAATTTCCCAATTTATGCTGTTTTTCAACAATCCCTTCTTTTCATAATGTTTCATACTTTTCTAAATGTTTTTTTTC
This sequence comes from Spea multiplicata, assembly GCA_009364415.1. Lineage (NCBI taxonomy): Eukaryota > Metazoa > Chordata > Amphibia > Anura > Pelobatidae > Spea > Spea multiplicata. The sequence goes on from VKOC01004022.1 coordinate 38,607, forward strand.
ATCCAGCGTTTTTTAACTATTTGTTTTCTTCATGTATTTTACGGATACTTTGCTTTTCTGAATTCTTTTGTATTATCTTATCCTCTTTTCTCTTCAGTTTTTCACATCTGACTTCTCTGAATTCTTTTCCTGATTAGTTTCGTGATCTCTTCCAGTTTTGGATCTCTCCCTTTTCTCCATTCCAACTTACATTTTCTTCATTTTCTCTTTGCTGACACCATATTTTTCTTTCTATCTCACCACAAGCTTTTTATGACATCTTTCTTTTCAAATTTTTGCCCCCCAGTCCTTTTCTTTTTTCTCTATCCTTGCTCTGTGTCTCATTTTGCTGTTCTTATCATATGCTTCGATTTTATTATTTAAACTCATGATGTCTTTCTGTATCTTGTCCTTTTTTTTACCTCCTTTTCTCAGTCGTTCTTCCCAATATTTTATTATTGTTTTATACGTTGTGTATCGTCACATGTTCTCTTTAGCTCAATAGTATTTTATTAATGACTTCCCCATAATAATGCCATTCTTCCACAAGTTTAGTGTCCTTTTAGCTCATCAAGACTTTTTCTTTACTGTCCCTGAAATAGCTTGCCCTCTCTGTTCAATACTCGCCATGTTTCTGATTCCATTCTCATTGTTTAAATCATACCCTCTTAACTTGTTTCAATTAAACACTCCTTCCCTAAACGTGCCTTCTATTTTATTCTGTCCAAGCATTAAAAAAGGGGGGAAAAAAACTTTTATCAGCAGAGAAGCCGAGACAGACCACCCCCCCACCCTCCGCCACATGTCACAGAGGTTAGCGACAAAACCCATACCACTTTTGCAATGTTTTTTGCTTCCGCGCAACCTGCCATTACATTCTAGAAGTTATTATTTCAATAATTAATATATAATAAAAAGAAGGGAAAAATTAATTACAGACAGAGCTGGGGGGGGGGGAGTTTAATGAAGAGGCCAAGAATGGAATGGGTACAGGGTGTGGGTACCTGATACACCGCTCATAAAAAAGGAAATAGAAATCCTTTTAAATCCATCCAGACCACGGCTAGATTGGCAGGGGGACGGCCTGACACAGCTGAGATCTATTGCGGCTCACCCACTGCCAAAAGTGCACTGCGGTTTTTTGAAGCCAATCAGTGCGCAGGGTTTTAGTTCTGGACTCCAATATTTTTAGGGGGCCCTGGTCCTGGGAGATTGGGGGTGGCTGGTTGGGATGGAGGGGTGGTCAATCATCAGTTCTTTTGGTACACAATTTTTACTCATTTGAGAATTTGCTTTTTTTTTTTTTTCTGGGGGTGTTGGCAATTAAAAGGGGACGAGAGTGGGAAGCTGCAAAGTGTGTTGCGAGGGAGGTGTACAAGGATTATTTTGGGGATGGATTTTAAAGGAGAGGGGGCTTCTTTTATAACAGCGCCAAATTGGCAGAATGAGACCCTGTCTGGCCTCTATTACTCCTCTGTTGATTTTTTTTACCTCCTTTATCCTTCCATTGCACCATTTGTCTTTCTCTCTTTGCTTTCATTATTTTCCCTTTTCTTCCTTTCTTTCTCTAATTCTCCTGTTTCAGCTTTTCATTCCATTTTCTATAATTTTCTCATTATTCTCACATTCTCTCCGTCATTTTAATATCAGCTAGATGCTCAATTTACTTTTTTTCTTTTTCCCGCTCATTGTTTTAATGTTTTTTTACTTGTATTTTCAACCATAACGCATGATTGAAATGTTTTTAGTTTTCACTTACGTTTGGATTTATTCAAAGGCTGCAGCGCCGTGGGGCAGGAATACCCCCATCTTGCCCGTGACGTGTTTGGTGCTTGCTGCACCATTTATAGAAAGCCAGTGAATGTATATAATGACCTGTGTCTCCAAATAAATAAAAAATAAATGTAACTGGGTACTTCAGGTCAATGAGGAGAAGCAATTACCCAAAAAATGTGCGAATCTGGCTACGGAGGCAGCTAGATAAATATTGTAAGAAGCCGTTATAGAAGATATGGCTACCCGGTCGCTTCCCAGCAACAACTGAACAAGAAATTGTGGTTTTCGCTGAGGATCCTGGTAGTTGTAGAACAGCAAGTTAGTTACAGAGAACTATGGTTAGAGAGATAAACCTATCAGCTACAACTGATCAACTACTAGACCAGCAGGGAAACGTAAGGACGAGTGCCACTGAAACCACCATGCTACCCACCCTGCCAGTGCCACCAACTATTAACTATTGTTTAACCACAAGTCCCTCGGCTGCCTCTGGAAATTAGGAGTCATAGCGGAACATTGAGTGCCAGAGAAGTTCAACTGGAGAGCTCCAGGAGCAAGTGACAGGACAGCCTTAGTGTAATTTAGGAGTCCGGCAGAAAACATTAGAAGCCAACGTGGCTGACAGGTGGTAACGTCCCCTGTACCTTCTTGGGTTGTGTCCAGCCCTCCAGAGAAGTATATAGAACTCTGAAACTATTATATTAGTAGTATTTGTATTTATTGATGTATTCTGCAGTGTTGTTCGATGCTGGATAATTTAGAAAGGTCTGGGAGGTACGAAGATGAAACCAGAGCTCTGTATATGATGGTAGATGTACGGAGTAAGAACTATAGAGATATAGGATGGCTACTTCTTACTTACAATATTGTGCCGCGTCCGGTCATTGTCACGATATTCATTCCGCAGCGTATTAAATGCGAGCTGATGGACGGCGCGTTAGGGTGAAGAGTTATTTGCAGAGGTGCGTCACGTGCTGTGCCCGTCAAAGGATAGTTTTACCTGAGCTGAATAGACGGAAACAGGTGCAGGTTGAGACTTTATCCTGCAGCGTCTGACCTGCGGCCGCCCGACGAATCGATGCATCACATAACACTGTATTTGTGTTTAATGGTGTCTGTATTTTAAGGCACCACAATGCGACGCGCATCTCTGACACAACCCTTCCCTCTGCCGATTCCTGCTACAGTTACAACGATCTACAGAAATAATAATAAAAGAATCAGCCGTTAGTCAGCAAGAAAAAGCGAGGTGTCGGCTGAGGATAATTCTCTAAACACGACAGACAGCTAAGAGGGTTATTGTCCCGTCATAAAAACAACAGAAACGCCATTCACAAACTACACCATTCAGGCGTCCGAATTAACATAATGTTTCCTTAGCTAATTAGGTCAGAAAGTGAAACGTATGAAGAATTATTCGCTGCTTGATACTTAGGAATTTAAACATACACCCTGGTGTCATCTGATGTTTTATATCTGACAGGACCTGGACTACACCTATACATTGCAGCAACATAAAATCCATATGCATTTGCTTTGCTCTTTACTATAAACCTCTCTTAGATCGTTGATTCTGCTCATTTCTACATTCTCAAACGGCAAAAATATTTGCTTTACACATTTTAAACACCCGTCCAACATTAAATACTAGATAACGCTAGTGTTTATTGCATAAAATGCATGTTCCCTAACTTTTTTGTCTGGTTTTGAAGTGGAGGCAGCTGTAAATATTGTCTGTCTCCGTTCATTTCTAGAACAACATTATGGAGCAATGGAAGGACTTATACAGAGCGGTTATAGGGAGTAATAGGAGGGTTTATAGGAAAGCATTATCTGGATTAGTGGGAGGAGTTATATAGAGCAAGAGGAGGAGTTATAGGGAGGCGATATATGGGGTTATTGGAGGGGTTATATGGAGTAATAGGCGGGAGTATAGGGATAGGTTATATGGCGTAATAGGCGGGAGTATAGGGATAGGTAATAGGCGGGAGTATAGGGATAGGTAATAGGCGGGAGTATAGGTAAGCATTATATAGGTCAATAGGAAATGTTACAGGCAGGAACAAGACAACTAATAGGGAGAGGTTATTTAAAGTATTAGGAGAGGTTTCTGTAGATGAAGCAATATATTTTGACCCGGATATCTCTTCACAATAATTAGGGGGAACATTCCATTTTTTGGAATGGGCGTTTGTTGTAGAGACTTTCTACTAAATGCTACTATTAACCTGTCCTTTCCAGCAGCTGCATAGTTAACAGGTCTTGGTTCTGTAATGTCTCCCCCTTGCTTCTCTGGCTTTGGGCCCATGGCCAGTGTAAGTCTTGATTTAAACCCCACTTTACAATCACCTCATCAGGCCGCCCCAGGAAATGACAGACCCAGCAGGGAGGGGGGGGGCGTGAGTTTAACCCCTGCTTTCCCTAACGCTACACACTCGTTCCCTATAGCCAGTGGGTTAAAGACCATGAACCCTTTGTGGGATGAAACTTAAAAGATGAAATCTGTTGAGGATTGAGAGAGTTTTCTTGTGGTTCTTTCCATATTTCTTTTTTTTAAATAATGCTCCCATTCTCTCTGCGGCTGTCTCTTCTTCTAGCTGTCTCTTTGGGCGCAGCCTCCACCTTTTTCTTACACTGTTTACTCTTTTCTCTTTTCCTGACACTGTCCTCTCTATTCTCTCTTACTCTCCCCCTATCCCAGGCCCATAGTACTTTGATCAAAACAAACTTGTGTGAGTGATATTGGAGTTATTTCAGGTCGTGTTGGCTCAGACTCAGGTCTGTTCTGCATTAACTTGCTTTTTTGGGAATATATATATTTATATATATCCAGCGTATCGTTATTAAAGGAAAAGTGTCCACCGAAAAAGTTTTAGGAAATTACAAATTTGCTGTCACCCTTAAGTGGGAGGGACAGACTCCGTGCCCCATAGCCCCCCCCCTGTCTGTGTCACCCTGCGGTGGGAGGGGCAGACTCCGTGCCCAATAGCCCCCTCCTGTCTGTGTCACCCTGCGGTGGGAGGGACAAACTCCGTGCCCCATACCCCCCTCCTGTCTGTGTCACCCTGCGGTGGGAGGGGCAGACTCCGTGCCCCATAGCCCCCTCCTGTCTGTGCCACCCTGCGGTGGGAGGGGCAGACTCCGTGCCCCATAGCCCCCTCCTGTCTGTGTCACCCTGCGGTGGGAGCACCCTAGAGAGTTCTAAGCCATTTTGAGCGCATGATGATGGTGTATTAAATAAGTTTTACACAGAACAATGTTTTATAGGTTCTAAATATCGGCAGGAAAAGATGCATACCATTTCAATTTAAAGCCCAACACATATGCTCTTTAGAGGATCTTCTGGACTTTTCCAGAAGAAAGGGGAGAATGTGAATGAGACAGCTATTCTTCAACAAAAAAAGTAACCATTAAGAGAAGGATACTAAAAAGGATTTAAACCTCTTAAACACACCGCAGCTGCTACACTTGGTCTTTGCCAGTATAAAGATACAGCGGCCGCCCCGCACTTACCAAAGCTGTGATATAACACTTTGCCGTCACTCAAACCCTCTTCGATCTTCAACAGCTGTAACGTCATCCGTGGGCCGATCTGTGAACAGAAGAGAGTATTGCCTCATTCACACGTTTCAACCTGTTGTGCCCACGGAGATGCCCCGGACCACTAAACACATTCTAGCTCTCCAGTTTATACACGGTGGTCTCACCTCGGTCAGACGCACGGCACTCTGCTGAGCTTTCATGTTTCCTCGCCCAGCGTACACCTGCGGCAGTTCTGTGATATTATGGTCTCCGTCCTGTTCAGCCTCACTTTCTGAGAGGTTGGCGCCTCTGCAAAAAAGAAACGGTTACAAGAGTTAAAACCGCGTCACCTTTTTGGTCTTCAAACAAAAGTTCCGAATCTTCCTTCGCTCAGCTTTGTGTCCCTCTCCTGCCTTCGTACAATATTTATACTAGTGTGGCTGGTCCGTCCACAACAGTGGCACTTTTACGGCCCCTCAACTCCCTCTAGATTGTAAGCTCGCTTGAACAGGCCCTCCATACCTCTTGCTTAGCCAAGTCAAATTGATATATATATAATTACTTGTCATGTCCTGTTAACCCATTGTAGAGTGCTGCCGAATATGATGGAGCTATATAAAATCATCAAACAATAAAGCTCCCTACCAATAGGTGCTCTCAGAGTTATTTCTTATATAAATCTTGTAGTAATTTTTTAACGGTAACTTACACTTTACAAGAGCTTTTATTAAACAATGCAATATATTTTTACATAATATGTTTTTACATAGCTGTATATTATGTATAATATGAATTTTCATCTACTAGTAACAAATGAATTTAGTGGCTGTTCCATTTTAAACACCAATTCTTATGACAGGATATGGGGGAATGGTTTCCATTAACACTGGTACAACCCTTAGTGTAATGTCTAAGCATTAGCCAGATATCACACGGCTGCCTGCAATGGTGGCAGGATCATTTAATGGAACAATATTAAAAAAAGACTACTTTTTAAGAAAAACAGTTACAGGCAAAATTCTCTCTGACAAGCAAAAATTCCAGAAGCCCCCATTTTAGACATCAAGGGAAAAATGGCTGAAATATATGCACCCCAACACTCCCAGGGTCCACTCACTTGACCAGCAGTTCGCTGATGTCCTCCCAACGGCTCATGTTGGGAAATTTCTCCTGAAGAAGCTTCTTCATTCCCTTGCTCATTCCGACAGGGACTACCTTCAGACTGCTGCATGACGGATACAAAAACAAGTGTGTCACTTCACTGAGCTTTTTTTTTTTTTTAT